>CAHIKZ030000147.1:622500-702500 GCA_903632075.3 Acanthosepion pharaonis
AAAAGAAGGCGCAGAGTAAAGAAAATGGGAAAGTAAAAAAAAAAAAAAAAAAAAAACAGAGGGAAAATAAGTAAGTGATGAAAAAATAACAAATTAATTTAAGGAAAATGTTGCTCTAATTTTTCAGTTTGATATTCTCGTCCCTATTGTATTTATCCCGGCCTCGTAACCAATATATGCTTTGATCTTATTCGTTGCTCCAAATAGCGAGATAAATCAATCAAATTCGACAACCTGTACTTGTGCAATATTTGTTTATTTAGGTTTATTTTAACTTTACATTTCGTGCGACTCATTCTTGCTGGGAAGAGTAGAAGATGCAATTCACATGAAACAGAGCGATAAAACCGAGAAGAGATGGGACATTATTTCGAAAGACATTCAGAATAAACATCATAGCCAAAGTAACAATTTCAAATTCTATCTCATAAAACAGTAATCTTAGAGATATTTTTGGATTGCGTAAAATTTGGCCCGGGGCTACATTTACAGAGAACATTATATAGAATGTCATCAGTTTCAATGGCCCGGAAAATATATAAGATAAATAAAGTCTTAAGATGAACAATAACTTAAGTCTACCGGCGTCTGGATGAAAGAAAAAGAAAGACAAAATAAAGATGAAATAAAGAAGTAAATAGAAGAAAGAAATTTTCTGGAAATAAAACGGAAGAAGAAAAAGAGATAATCAAAATGGAACCAAAGTAAAAAAAAAAATGCTATAATGAAAAATATTTTTTTTCAAAATAACGAATTAAACCAAAACACAAACTGATCTAAAAGGAAGAAACCTAGGAAGGCGTCTGTGCAAAAACGAAGCCAAGAAGCTTGAAGTAATCAGAGATGCGTAATTTTGCTCGATTTTTTGTATTCTTCTTTTTTATCGGATCGCTGTTGCTAATTTTATACAATAAATGAAGGCTGATTTTCCAATTTGCAGTTCGTGACATTATTGGAGATGAAGTCCCCAGTAGGCAGATCCTTTCTTGGCGAGGATGAAGGGTTTTTTTCTCATGATTTTGAAAATAAATCCTGACTACAATACACTGCGACAAAAATTTAACGTTTTAACTTTCTTCTTTCAAAAAACCAGGATAGACGAATGGAATAAGTAAGTACATAAGACGAACAAAATTACAAGATTTGTTTGGAACGGCAATCCACTGGGAATTGTTAAAAAATACAGACTTTTAGATGTAAACCAATACGAAATAATAACTTGTCAAAATATCGGTTAGAAATACAGATATATTTATTGGCCAGGTATGTCTTGATCCCAACGGACCACGGAAATAAAATAAATACTTAAAAAATGAGTGAACCTTGATAGTAAATGGAAATATATCTCGAGTGGGTGACCGTGATATTCGTCATTACAGGAGAGATTGTAACAATTTCGAATACCTTTACACATGTACTGAACTAATTGAAAATCCGATAAAGAATCTGTATTTTTTAGAGGAGATATGTAATAAAATCTGCTATAACAATGAATAGAATTTTTAATAGACATAATACTATTTCATCTCCAGAAAAACTCACAGGTTATGATTGATATAAATGAAATAGAGGTAAAAAGGCTGGAACTAAATTAAAAAGAAACAAAACAAAAAGAACAAGAAAACTGCTTTACAAAACGAAGAAAAATATAGATTTTTACGAGACTATTTTATTCTAAAAAAATTGCCTGATTGCATCAGCCGAAGGAATCTGCTCATATATGTTTACATTAGAGTTCAACAGAGCAAAAAATATAGTCAATAATATGTTTCCTAGTGTAGAACTAACACAAGGATCGCTTAAAGTGTTCTACAGAGACCAAGCTATTTTTATGGAGTCCCTTAGACTATATTATATTTCGTAATAGAAAAGATATGGATAATTATATCTAAAGGGAAAGGAAGAAGGAATATGTCCAAAACATTAGCAAAGAATCTATTCAATTGGTTATAATGAGAAAGACGCAATACGCTAAACAGGTTGCGAGAAGAGATCACAAAACCTCGTCATTACAGAGAAAACAATGCAAAAATGGTAATTATAGAAGACACAGAGACGCAACCAGCCAAGAAAATAATATCTGAAACAATCTATAGAATGTAAAAAGCAAATAGAAAAATGCTGTAAAACAAATACCAATAATGTAATTCGAAAGAGAACACATTACAAAAATAAAAAAAAATACAAATACTCCTAACATTATAGCCCCGAAGCAATGAATAAGAACTAATTACGCCTGAAAACAGGCAAGACAGAAAAATTGCAAATTGCGCCTTTGTAAAGAAAGGGACGAGAGAATAAAGCTCCTCGTCGTAATTGAATGTTACCAAATGGCACAAAAGTTATTGTAAAAGATAGTAGAGTGTAAGGATAACTTTCAAGAAAGAAAGAGGATCCGATTATTCACATTATTTATATGCTGACTATTGTCCTTATGTTTGTTGTTATTATTACAAGTTTACGGCCGTTGTGTGCTCCGACCTCCATCACGTGGTCGCTGATCCGGTGACCTTGTGAGAATTTCGATTTAGACAAAATCAACACCAGATATAAAACACATTATGAAAGTGTCTATAAAACTAGCCGAAAGCGCTAGGAACAAAACAGTACTGGGACATCTTTGTACACCCTTACACCTACAATATATAAAAATGTAAGGATGCTGCAAAAAGGTAATAAAAAATAATTAAATCTTCATTGTCAGCTGTAATTTATGAAATATATATATATATATAATATATATATATATATATATATATATATATATATATATATATATATATATATATAGTTGGATTGATGTGAGTTTGTGACTCTTGGTTTCACGCTTTTGTGATCGTCAGAGTTTTTCTGCTGACCGCCAAAGCAGGAAACGCAGAGTCACAAATACACATCAATTCAACGAAATATCTTAGCTGTATCTCTGATATTGAGTGTTTCCTAATAAATACCGAGCATATAATATATAATATATATATATATATATATACACTTTTCACAGACACACAAACACACATATATATATATGTATGTATATATATATATATATATATATATATATACATCTACAGACATATATATATATATACCCACAGACATATATATATACCCACAGACACACACACACACACGCACACACACGCACACACACACACACACACATATATATATATATATATATATATATATATATATATATATATATAAAACCTGTATATCTATATATACTCGTTTTTAGTATTTTAATCTTTAATAATAAAGACTTGTGCGCGTGTGTGAAATGTTTTTGCTTTTCATACTCTCATTATATCTTTTCATAATACACCAAAGGTTATGTCTTAACAATACGCGAGCCACACCCAACTATATTTAGAACGCTTCCTAGCATTTCCTTTTGGCATTTTATGCTTCATCAACGTAATTTATTTGATACATGAGATTTTTGTCTCATCTTTTTCAAAATTCCGTAAAATTAATGTTTCTAAATATCTCACATTCATATATGACTCACTGTAATTGTCATTAATGCGATGCTTTTCCCATTACAATAATTTATCATTATACATTATTACATTCTTGTTCATAGAAATTAATTTCATATATCTGGGACTGTTTCGTCTGACTATTATTTTGAATCATTAATCATTACAAATATACATCTTTTAAGGATTTAATATCTTAAGGTTTTTAACGGAAAAAAAGGACTTACACTATTTTTTTCTAGATAACTTTTAATATTAAACCTACAATGAATTTTTATATACAGAAGGAAAGTTTTAAAAAGTCAATAAATTACATCTGGATAAGTATTATCATATTTTAGTCTCCATGTTTCAAATTTTGTTTGTCTTTTTTTATTATAAAATACGTGATATAACAATTTTTCACGGTAGTCTTATGGCTACATGAAAAAGTTTAATTACATTTGCCTTTAAACATCTAACAGTTGAATAAAGCTATATCACGTCACATGAATAAAGCCTTGTTCGGAATTGCTTCATGTTTAACTGGATCGAAAGTCTCTGAAAATACATCCCAAAGACAGAAAGAGCGAAATTTTGATTTTAGCAGCAAAAAGGATTTCGACAGGTTCGACCATAAGAAAAAATATGAGGTAAATATTCTTTAGACATTTTCTATATTATGATACTTCTGCACTAGAAAAACACGTATAAAGACATTCGGAGTGTAAAAACAGATTACAAACATGTATAGAATCCAAAATTAACGAAAAAGATATATTCATTGCCATTTGTAAATAAAATATAATGATTCCTATCAAAATATATCAATGTAAATATATTCTTTATCTGTTGGATGTGTCAGATTATCACGCAAACTCTTCAAGAAATGAGGATTTCTCTTATTGTGAAATAAGTTTCTCAAAAGCTTTCTTACGATGCTGGCACGTAAAACACCTGAAGATCTACATAAAACGACACATTCACAGAATGGAGAAATTCAAGGTATCGACACAGTGGACAATTTGAACACAGGAATATTGAATGGAATGTTACCGAAATGATTGTTTATATTTGGTATAAATATTTCTCAACAGTGCCGAATCGTTCATAGGAAACAGAATTTGAAATACGCTGGCCATCAGCAATTTGGCTAATACCATTGAACTAGACTTAGTAACCCTCTGTCGGATCAGGTTGAGTTCATAGACAAAGAAAACCATTGGAAAATTCGTAAACCTAAGGCATCAGTACATACGCTAAGCCACAAAAATCTACTGAGCCGACCAAGCAGTGAAATGAATATGATATTGGAACCAGTAATAAGGAGTGACAGATAAAAAAGATAACAACAACAAACATTGCAAAATTGCTATAATATATATATATCAAGTGATAGGGGCGCATGTGTGTGCAGTATCTGTGGCATTTTATCGCAAATCTATACAGCATTCAGCATTCCAGTGACATCGTTGTAAACTGGTACAATCTCAGTTCATGTCTATAACATTTTGTAGACTGTAAGAAGTTTATTTGAAGTCAGAAACAACAAAAAAGCTCATTTAGAAAAATAAAACGGCAAAAACAATATTAAGTAAACGTACTCAAATTGAATCATCTATTATTTCCCCAACGACATAACATTTTTATTGCTTATTTTGTCTTAAATTTTTACAACACTGATCCCTCGAGAAATCGAATGCAGCATTTTCGTTTATGTTATGTCTTTATGGACTTGAATGACATATTCAATTAATTATATTCGAAATTATGGTATTTTAATTTAGTCTATCTAGAAGACTGTCAAAATGGTTAAAATAGATTTTTTTTCGGAAAGTACATGAAAATAATCAGTGTGTGAGTTTTCAAAATCGATGCAGGTTAGAGAATGGGCTGTCAGCTGAGCTTATTTGAAAGATTTTTTGTTTTTAATTCAACTGAATATGACAGTTTAGTTTTACTTGACTCTGTCGATATTTGAATGATGAATGTGCTTTCAAAAACACGTTTACTTTTATCCATGCAGATCCTTATGCATTAGATGATTAATTAGTTGGAAAAGAGTAAATATATTTTATTTGACATTCAATTTAGATGAAAGTGATTGAATTTTCGTTTTAATGGAACAAGCATAATTTCGTAAGAGAGTATCTTACACTTTGGCGGACACAGTGTTATTATATAATACAATTTAAAATACGTATGTGCGTGGACTCAATAGTTCACAGGCCGACTATGAAGAAATGATGTTAGAATTGTCAGAACTTTCATGTAATAATTTCCACTCTTCATACTAATTAACTGAATTGATTCCTTACAGGTAAAATGATATCTGTCACTTCAGAGACGACTTCAAAGTAACTTGTAGCAAAGTCAGTTAAAATGAAGAAAATTTGGAATCGTGCTGCTATCAAGTACCTGCAGAAAAAGGGTTTAGCACCATCCAGGACATTCATGATGATATAGTTAATATATTAATGAATGACGCTCCAGCTTTATTAACAGCGCAAAAGGGAGCAGATGAATATAGGACGGGAAGAGAAATTCTTGAAGATAACCACAGGTTTGGATGTCCTGCAACTGTCAGCAACGGGGAAATCATTGATTGTCTTTATTAGGCTGTGATGGATGAGAAGCGACTTACTATAAATCAAATACTATTAGCATGCCTTTGAGAGAGTTGATAATATTCTGCACAAAGAATTTGGCATGACAAAGGCTTCTGCTCGGTTGGTATCACGTCTTCTGACATCTGATCAAAAACACACCACCAGGATGATCACATCATAGGAAAGTTAGGTATTGTTTGACTCATATTAGTCTGGCTTCTTTACCCATAATGAATGTTGTGTTCATCCTTTTGAGAAAGGAACAAAGAGATGATATATGCATTTGAAACGCCTATTCTTAACTGATCCAAAAAATTAAAATTTTTCATCTACAGGGAATGTAATGGCCTCATTTTGTGCAGGAGGCAAAATGTATTCTCTTTATTGACTATCTTCTAAATGGCTTCAGTATTAATGGGGAATACTATGCTGAATTGTTGAGACAGTTACGAAAGTATCTCAAGAATGAACACCCTGGAAATCTCACGAAAACTTTCCTTATATTAATCCTACAACTCACAAGTCATTTGTTTAAACGGCTACCATATTCGGCTTTGAATAGGTTGATCAACCTTTCTATTTTCCTTAAATGGCTCCATCTGACAATCAACTATTACTCAACACGGCAGAAACACGTGGATGGTAACGGGGATCGCAATGATGATGACGTCATAGCTGCGGTTGATGACTTTTTTTACAAAGAGAATGAAAGCTTCTTTACCAACTGGGTCCAAGCACTGCAGCACGGCAGTATGTGAACAGCAAAATACATTGCGTTGACAAAATAAAACTTATTTGGTCATATTCCACGAGTTACTCTTGGTCAGCCACTGAAATTTTCAGATAAACCTTGAATTGTATGCAACTTAAGTGTGCCTACGGAAGAACAGTCACATATTTGCATTCATAATTAAATGATGAATTATATTATAGACGAGTTTACATACGCGGAGGAGTTTGAATAAAAAATGCTTTCTTGTTGTTAAAGAACATTTTGGTTTTTGAGCATATAGAAATATGCACATAATCCTAGCTCGTTTTAAAATATAACAAGGATTATTTTCAAAGCATCATTATTAATATTCATTATTTGCTGTCTTCATTTCAAGAGATAATCAAACACGAAACGCTTATGATGCATTCACACTTCAGCAAAATTTTGAAGCAGTGAAAAATCACAGATTACACACACACACACACATATATATATATATATATATATATATATATATATATATATATATATATATATATAATAAATAAATACAAATATAGATAACTATACTCCTTTCGAAAAACCCTCAATTTTTGATTTGCCAATAATCAAATCAATCTCGAAGTAAAAAAAAAGTTTTTTAAAAAAGAAAGAGCTAGAAACATGAAAGTCTGTCGGAAATAATCGCACAGATACAGGTTTAAAGCACAAAGAAAAAATCCCTGATACGAGTAAACAACTAACTAACAAAAGAGCTCAATACAACCGTAGAGCAGATCTAGATAAATCTAGTGAGCCAGACAAACCTACCTAGGTTTCACCTAAACGGTTCGTGAGGGAAAGCCGCTCCCTGACGATCCGTTTAAGTGAATCCTGCGTAGGTTTGTGTGGCTCACTAAATATATATATATATATATATATATATATATATATATATATATATATATATATATATATTCATCCACATACAAGCCTGTTTCGCTGTATCGCAGATCATCAGCGTAGCTAGCTATCCGATTGCTTCAAGCTGGGATCGAAAATCGAACGAATTATTATCAGTCAGAGATCCTACCTCTGCGATATCGACGCACGACAGAGAAAGGGAAATTTTAACAAATTATATACGAAAGTATACAAACGCTAGGAGCCAGAGGATTCAATTCATTAATAAAGAGAGTTTCGATAATAAGGGTGGCGGCTACTGTTTTGAAGTTACCGTTTTCTTCGTAGTAATCGATCGAATGTGTATATATATATATATATATATATATATATATATATATATATATATATATATATATAATGCACTTTACCGTCAATTTCGACGTATGAACTTCCGGCTACTTTATTCACTTTTATGTTTGTGTTGCATGTGCCACGTCAGTCCCACTAATGACCTGCAAAACAAGTCCATATACGCAACAGCGATGCTCGCGTGACATATTCACCTTAATATATGTTGGCACATTTTGTCATTGTCTTTCGTCCCTTAGCCGGTCAATATGACTGATTTCGAAATTTCTTAAACGTAGCAGAAATATTGCCAACTGTGTATATCAAGGGCAACTCACTGAAAGTTAGTATGAGGCACATTGCGAACTGAAAGTTTTCTCTTTTAACCGTTCAACAGTCCTTTGTCCACGGTCAAGCTGGCTATATATGAGGACCTTAATTATTCTATGGTCACTCATCCTTGAAACATGACTAGGCTAGAGAAGTTGTGACTGCACCAGAAATGTTTAAATTCCACAAAGTTTGGACACCCTATCGTCAAAAGTTTTGCCAGGGATCGCGTGGAGAAAACTTTTGGGCAAGACATCAAGCTGATTGATATGAGACTTATATGGAGTCGAAGATTCTGAGCTTTACAAAGGTATAGTCAAAACGGTTGCATTATAAACCAGTATTTTGGTGTCCAATTTGAAAACAATCTCCTTCCATACGCTTTTGTAGTTTTGGCGAACCGATTTGTTATTTCGTCATCAATCGAAACATTTGCATATATACAAGAATAATATAAGAAAGATCATAAGGTAAATTTAAGAATGCTCATAAACTTTAGGATAAAAAAATAAACTATGATGGACGCTAAATGACGTAATTTAATGTCTAATAAACGAAAGTGAGTAATGTAATAATTTTATTGTTGCATTTAATATATTATTAATTTACTTTAATTTAATTATTTATGTATCTAAGTATTTGAATGAAAGAAGTTGTTCATTTAACCGTTTCTTATGATTGAAAAAAAAATATTGTCATATATGATGATTTGAGAAAAGAATTTATGTTTGCGTGAAAGAGATATTTGCATAGTTAAAAGTTAATTTGGATTTCACTCATCTCAGTTCATTTCCTGGTCGCCGTAAACATAGGTAACGAAAAGCATATATTCATATTTAAAAAAATATATATATATATGCTGTGCCAGACAGAAATTACTAAATATAAGTGTTTACGCAAGCATGCATCTATAGTTTTAGTGTTAAAACTTGATATTTAGGAGGAAATAAAACAAAAAATTCCTATTACAAGCAATATAAGAAAGCGATTATAGAATAACATAATTATTTTAAAAAAATTACCAATGGCTTTAATTTTAAATTAATTATAACTTAATAATAGACAATGACTTCTGGGGTAAAATATGATGTCGGGCACGTGTTGAACCAGCTGAGCAGGCATGTAGTTATAATGACAAATATTTTTTGTACAGAATTCAATCTATGTATATATGTTCTCAAAATGTTTATAATTGATTTAAAAAAAAAAGACAAATATTATTGGCCCTTTGGATAGATTTTGGGAAATGCTTCAGTACAAAGACTTTCTAGCGGCCTCATGTTTTCGATTATATATCAACATATAATTAAGTCTATTCGTCAAAGAATGATAAAATAATGAGATATGAAATATTTGTGGAATAAATTAAATTATTTTCTCACCATTAATCTGTGAAATTGCATGCTCCTTAATTCTAGATAATCACATGACCCTTTATGCTTATGCATATACATCTCACTCGCTTTCTTTTTATATATATATATATATATATATATATATATATATATATATATATATATATATATATCACACTCCTGAAGGTATCGATATAGAGATGAGCGATCTCCGCGTTTGGCACCTTTGAAAAGAGACTGAAAACCATACCGCGGGTTGAACCAAGCCTTATAAATGAAATTGGATAGACGTTACTCTTGGTGGCGATCGAAAGCTATCATAACATGAAGACATACGTCATCGTGACAGAGTGTTTGATCATGCTGGCGGCGTCCAGATGGTTGATCACGCTAGATAACATGCTATTTCTCATTAAATGTACCTACGTTCTGCTCAACATAGTTTCAATATGAAACACAGCTGGGTTCTGTAGGTGTAGGACAAACCACAAATGTGCCTGAGTAAGCGTCTGCAATAGAGATTAGCTAGCAATCTCAGGTCACCTAGATTAACGGTGGTGAAATGTATAGCGGCTCTAATTGAAGAATCGGAGAGCTGAGTTCGAATTCCCGTCAAATCCATTTCATTGGGAGAGGCATTAATCCTCTTCTTTTCCCTCCAGTTATGGATAAATAGCTGTGTTCTATAGTTTGAATGGCAACTGGTCTAGGAGAAGGAAAACTCTGAATGCAAAACAGGCGGACGGTCGTTTGGGTACCTTGTTCTGCACCAGATCTCTGTATTTTGCCCTTCGAAAGTGTGGTTGGTTCTGCACAAAGCCGTCACCATTATAATCAAATCATATGAGCTAGTGCCTGGCTGTCGGTTCCTATGAATTGAGTTGCTTGAACCTCATACCTCGAATACAACGGAAGAGTCATCCATATATATATATATATATATATATATAGATAGATATAGATATATATGTATATATGTATATATTTAGTAGATTTTCCTGTTGGAAAAAATGGGTTAAAGGTTTGATTCTTTTCGGAAAACCAAAATTTAGGAGTACTTAACAATCTAGGCTGGTTCTTATTAATTTAACTATTGAAAAAATAACTGGGCCAGGAACTGAAATACGTGTATTTATAAAAATAATATTTATAACAATACTTATATATATATATATATATATATATATATATATATATATATATATATATATATATATATGTGTGTGTGTGTGTGTGTGTGTGTGTGTGTGTTGAGAAATTAAGATGAAGATGGAGGAAAAGAGATGACCATTGGCAGAGACATACATTTAATTTTGTATGTCATTTCAGCGTCATGGAAAGCCTGTTAAATTGAACTCGACAATCAGTCTAGCTTTGTAATCGACGATCATCATGAATTTCACATGCCCCCGACTAATCATATTAGGCGGCAGCCCACCTGGGCATTCGCTTGTGGATGCCAATACCGGACACCCGACGAGGAGACGTTGATCAGTGACGGCAGCGAGTCTCGGAGAAAAAATCAGATTTGGTTGCGAACAAAAGTATGTCTATCTGAGGTTATGCATACAAATTCTCTTAGAATCATCACTGTACATACTGGGAGACGACGATAGCGGTTTTTGCTTAGATATACAGACCCAGAGAACACATACGTACCCCACTTTACCAATGCATACATATTAATGAATCCATAATCGCACACAATCATGCACACGTACATACAGATTTATGTATACCGATGTACACACACTGATCGAGCGCATGGATGTGAGTCTAACGTCAGATGCGCGTGTTACGAACTAAATTGCATCCACCTGTATGTATGTGTGTCTATGTATGTGAGAATTTCGTCCCAAACAGAGAAAAGAATTCTGCGCTCCACCTCACATAAATAATCAAACACATATAAGCATAAATACAGCCAGTTTTGAAAAAAAAAAAATCAGTTTATTTAGTGATTGTAAAAGCGTGAAACCCGGTGTTACAAACTACTTTTACATGTCACTGAGTATATATATATATATATATATATATATATATATATATATATATATATATATATATATATATATATATATATGTGTGTGTGTGCGTACTTTTTTATATATATATATATATATATATGCGCGGTACTTATTGGAAAGTGCTCAATATCAGTGATAGTGCAAACATATTCAATTGTTTGGATATGAGTTTGTGGCCCTACGTTTCACGCTTATGCATTCATCTGACCGTTTATTGCTCGCAAAAGCGTGAAACCCAGGGTCACTTTATACATGTTTGATGGTTGTCCACATGCTTTTGGCAACGTTTGGGATATTTGAATATATATATATATATATATATATATATATATATATATATATATATATATATATATATATATATATATATGATGAAAATGAAATATTTGTAGAAAATTTTATCTTTGTTATATATTTTTCCGTGTGTGGTTCTCTTTGTCTGTAAACACATTTTACATGATCTTCTGTTTTTATTTCTTTCAAATCCATGTCAGTCAGTCTTGTCATACATTATATAGAAATGGCTTTTGTTTGTTGAAATATTTCCCGAAGAAATTTGTGAAAATCTATCCGCTTCAGCAAACACTTGATATTCTATTACCTAACGGTAAATGCTGAAAAAAAAAACTTATGCGTTTTCAGTTTCAATATATGTTTTTTTTTTTCCTGCGGTGTTTACTGTGTCTTTTCTTATTGAACAATGATACGTCAGTTTAATGTTACGTAAATTACGACTGGGTCCTGCTTGATTATGCCGGGAGACAAGCGTTAAAAATATTGATCAACCAGATTCATTTCTGAAATAAAACATCTTTATCTTCATTCTTTTTTTAAATTTTATCATTCTTACTATTTATTGTATTTCATTTCGAGTGTTTACCTGATCACAAATACCTGTTCCTCAACTTCCTACATGCGGATGGTGTAATGAATAAAGGCTTGAGAATTTGCCGAACCGTGTTCGACTCCTAGTCGAGTTCGTCATATTTACTTACGTGCGAATACCCATGTTAAATGTGTGAATTAATCTCCTTCAACCACTTGTCTTAAATACTACGAATTGTACCTGGATATGTCAATGTTTGCCTACATTTAAGAGGTGAGTTATTGTAACTATTTACAGTTTTCTTTGTTCGGATTATTGTGCCCATCTTTGTTGTTATATTCACGACTTTTCTGTTGTTGCACGCTCCGGCATTATTCAGGTGATTGGAATTTCAAAAAGAACCCTTTATTTCATTCACTAGGGTAGATTCTTCTAGTTGCACGTGACATGCCTCTTCTGGATAACTTATTTTCAAATATTTCCCTTTGGTAACTTATCTCTCCACGTTCTTTTTCACCTGTGCTGTGGCCAGGTGTAGAAGTCACAACTCTTAGGGTCAATTAACTGGATTACTTCAGTCAACGCTTTTATACACTGGGTAATGTGATTCCAATTTCTTGAAGTAGGCCGGACCATCCAACGGCCGAAACGTCGTGACTAAACAACAATGATGGGGAAATCAGTCAGAACGATGTAAATAGTATGTAAATAGTTCAATGTTATTATAAAGATCGTTGATGCGAAATTTACTTTCACAAAATTAAATGGTTCTTACAAACCGTGTATATTTTGATTTTAAATGTCCCAGAAACGGTTGACAAGCCGTAAAAAAAAAACAAATCAATGACTACAATTCCTCCACAACTTCGTCCCAGCTATAGTAGACATTATTATTTTTGCAATTGCTATTGTGCGTATTTATCTCCCAAACTATTATAATGATTTGCCGTTGTCGTGTTTCTTTGTTTCATCAGATGCAGAAGGAAGAGATGCCATGAATTTGAACAATGTTACTGTGATCATTGCATGTGAGATACAGTCCTAAAATAATTTTTGGCAATTAACTTAATAGAGGATTGCCAAATGTTGGATCAACTTTGGTCATTTTGATATTAATCCCAAAGAATTATGTTGTTGTATCGTCATATATTATAGAGAAATACCTTTTTTCAGTGGAAACATTTCCTGAGGAAATCTGTAATACAAAAGATTATGTTGTCTTAGGATTTCACGTTCATCTTATTTCTATCTTCATGTTCTTTTATTTTCTTACTTTTCCTAATATGAGAATCTGTCAGCTGGCGCTGCAACAAGTATCAGCAGACATGTAATTTCAATATGATCAATTTGGTCGATTTATCAAACTGAAAGCTTGAATGCTGGGAGACGATAACCTCTTCATTCTGTACAACATATAATTGCTTTGTGTCACTAGTTCTTTTGTGAGTAATATTAATTATTATTATTATTATTATTATTATTATTATTATTATTATCGTTCTTATCAACAATATCATGATCATGTTGATGATCATCATCATTATTGTTATTATTATTATTATTATTATTTCCGATGTTGTTGCTATTGATGGTGCTGGCGTTTTTGTAAAAGTTGTATTTTATACAATTTCATGTTTATCCCATATACAGAGGAGTTTTCTCTGGGAGAGTTTCTAAACCTTGTGGCACTTTTCAGAGCACCCTCTCTGACTTCAGCATCACTGTTTTGCACCCTCTCAAACCACTTAAGAATCCACATCTTCACACTTTCAGAATAGTTCTAGTTTTATAGTATTTATCAAAGTAGTTTTATTCATTGGTGTTATTAACATTTAATAATATTTTTTTAATTCACTTTGAGATTAAATGGACTGCAATGTAACAAGAATGTTATTGTACGCCAGTGTTCACAGAAATCAAACACAAATCTTAAACACACTTGGGAATTGTTTTACAATATTAACCATGTTTGTTAGATTATTAGATCTCGTAATGCCATTGATATTTTTAGAGAAAAGACAAAAATTTAATTACCGAAATAAATGTTCTACCTTACTATTGCATTATATTATTATTTTAACATTTTTATTTCTCTTTACTTTGTGTATTTGATAATATAAAAAAATAAAATAAATTAAGAATTATATAGAAATTAAAATGACGATGATGTCCAAAGACCTTCATATCATTATTTTCAGTTTCCACAGGTTTAGGGACTCGTTACTAACTCAGAAATATTTAATTCAAAATTCAAAGCACAGGTGTAGCACTTTAATCAACTTCCATATAAATAGGGGTGGGGGCTTTTTTTCATGTTGTCAATATTTTACGTTTATTCATTTAAAATAGCACACTGATACGATGATATCATTAACGGTTAAAATTTTATTCTTTAGATGAATTTTATTAGAATTTATTTTTAAAATTGAATTTAGTTTATTATTAGCTATTTTAGTTAGTTTCTTGTATGTATTTACAATAATACAATATGTACGAGTTTAGTAAGAATCAGGTTTTCAAATATTCGTGATCAACTTTCCATCATATGCATTTCGCAATATTGATAGTGCGTGTGAACGAAAAAATAGAATCAGTAAAAGAAGTTCGATCCCGGTTAAGTATGTTGTGTTCACAATAACGAACTTAGAAAATTCCTTCATCTATTTGTTGTTTCTTTCAGCTATACGTGTAAAATAGTGAAGGCAAAATCAGTGGATTCTCTTGTTAGGCTAAACATGTCAGTGAAAAAGAAATCTTAAATGCAAATATTGGAGAAAGCCAAACGAAAACACTCTACCGTTTTTTCCAAGAAGTTTCATGGCAATTCGAAGAGGCAAAAGAAATGAAAGATGAGGAGAGCGATGATCGCTTAAATAGTGAAGGCAAATGACATTGCAAATACTTCTCAGGTAATATAATTCATGCACTTTTCATAGAGGGAATATTTTTTTTTTTTAATTTTGAAATGCGCCTCTTATAAAAAGTGAAAAAAAAACAAGTGTTGGTAGTATCTAATTTCATATTTGAAATGAATTATTGTCAATAAAGTTTGGTTTATTAAATGTATTCGAACAATTTTTTCGCAGCATTATTATTACGGCTATTATTATAGATAAGGTATTTTGGCTAGAAAATCGATGGCAAATTTCAGAGGTTCATAATTTTGACTTATATGTCATATCTTATTGTTTATAGTGTTATTTTTTTATGATAAGGCATTGGTTGCATCCTTTTGAACCAATAAATGTTATTTCATTATCGAACTCACATATCGAGATATAATCAATACATAATATGAAATATATCCGACAAAATAATGGACACCTGAAGATAGCCAGCAGGTACTTAACAGTGTCTACTAACAAAGGTGAGAACAATAGTCAAAATAAATCTAATAAACTAAGTATATATATATATATATATATATATATATATATATATATATATATATGAGTGTGTGTGTGTGTGTGGGTATATGTATGTATGTATACTCATACACATTCTAACGAATTATTAATGAGATGACAATTTTTCATTCTCCCAAAAAATACAGGTAGACAAATTACCATTTTTACAGAATAAGGGCAACAGTTATATGCGTGCGTAGAAGCTGTAATTTCCTGAGCAAGTTTAAAGAAACCGCTGAAATTTGCATGAGTAACACGATACTTCAGTGTTCCAAATTATTAACGAGTGACTTTTTAATCGTGCAGTTATGAGTGGCAATTGTGACTTAACCTCTTCTCTTATAATATCTGAACTTTCAAAAGGTAAATCAACATTGGAAATAATCAACATGAATGGATGAGAACACCAAACTCTGAAAAGGTTTGTTGCAGCTCCTACGAAGGTACGATAAGGGTCGCTCAAGGGGTGCTTCCCAAAGTTCTCTGTCACGAGTTAAACGTAAAGCTTTAAATATCGAAGCCTGGACAATGGAGAAATTTTCAGGCGCTTTGGAGAAACAACTGTGAAGTAATCGAAGTTGTTTTCGGAAAAAAGAAGGCGAATCATTAAGTCTGATGACAATGCCTTTAATTGACAAAAGGACACGTCTACAATGGGCAGATGATAACAAAGTTTTCTTCACGGATGAATTTCGTGCTAAAACTCATGGCCCTTGCGGTTGGAGCAAAATTAAACAGACCACCTCGTTATCAATGCTTGAGACGCCAACAAGGTGGACGGTGTATAAGGATTTGAACTAATATTGTTGGAGATATCATGGTTGATAAGTGGAAAATGCCTGAGGTATTGAAGTGACTGCAGTTGTTTATATAACCTTCCTGAGAGAGTTCCTTGAACCTTGAATGAAAAAAGCAAAGGATATCTTTCAGGAGAACCATCAAAACTGCAAGATAATGCTCCCTCGCAGCGCATAAAACTATGAAGTACCTGGAATATTTAGGTGTCTGTGAACCTTGGAAAATAAACTAGTTGGCCAATTCCTAAGACTATGGTGCATTCTGAAGCGATAGGTTTATAAGATTGGGCGTCTATTTAGAAGCAAGTATGACTTGCAAGCAATAGTGGATGTATCACGTGAAATAACATCAGAGGAGGTTCAGAAATTGACATGTTCAATGGACCAGCGTTTATCTATGTCAATTCAAGTAGAGGGTCACGTGTTTCTTATTAAACAGCAACACTATTAATTTTGAACCCTGCGTAGATGTTGATTTCTATTTATTTCATGTCGGTTACTGGATGTATCCATAACAATCTGTAGATGAAGCAATTAAAGCGTTATTTTCTTGTTTACATCAGTTTCAATTACACCACGCAACAAACTATTCCATGATATACGCAATCATCAGGCCATATGCTTGTGTTTTTTTTTCTTTTTTTTAGACTAATTTATTTTACTTGGGTTTACTTATTTCTTTTTATTTTATTTATTCTTTTCAGTTTTCAGAAAAACTAAGAAACAGCCCCAAAAGATAGTGGATTCCCGGCAAAATTCACATACACGCCAAAGATTAAAAAAATGGCAACAGAGAAACATATGTTCCAACTCTCTGTACCCCCCCCAAAAAAAAACGTAAAAATAAACCTAAGAAAAATATTCATCAAATTCTTAAACAAAAACATACACGTATCAAACACTCTCCACAAAATATTCAACAAAATCCTAGCAAAAATCAGCTACATTTGCACAGAGAACATGACAGAGATAAAAAAAAAAAACAGCAGGAAAACTATCAAAAAACCACACGAAGAAATTGAACCCACGTGTAACTGCAGAATAAACAACGAATGTCCCTTAAAGGTTATTTCCTTACAAAACAATGTTATATACCAAGTCACGGTAAAATCATCAGATAACGTAAAAAGATATACATAAGAGTAACTGAAGGAAACTTAACGTAAACAAATGTCATCCGACAATTATTTTAATATATTTTCTGTTTAGACGTTACGTTTACGTTAAGACATTAAAAATCTCAACTATTCTAAAACTTTTCATTTCTTGTACTATTTCTTGCGCTGAATATTCATATATGTTTATCCGTGTTGTCTTTTAAAATGATCATTTCTCTTCTGTTTCTCTGCACTCATATTGGGTATTGGTTCTTATGAAAAAATAATCCTCCGTAAACTATCAATTAACATCTTTGTTTCATTCTATCTTTCTTTCTTTCTGTCTTTCTATCAATCTCCCTCTCTATATATATATATATATATATATATATATATATATATATATATATGAAGAAATATTGTCTTAAGGGGTGTTATATTTATGGGATAAAGTGCTCAATATCAGAGATTGAGCGAGTGTCAATATAAAAGTGTAAACATAAAAGTGTAAACATAAAAGTGAACATTGAATTCAATGTTCACACACACACACACACACACACACACACATATATATATATGTGTGTGTGTGTGACGTTACTTTATATATATATATATATATATATGAACGTCACATTTTATATATATATATATATATATATATATATATATATATATATATAAGTGAACGTCACTTTTATATTTACATACGCTCTATCTCTAATATTGAGCAATTTTATCCCATAACTATAGCACCTTAAAAATATATTTCTTCATATATATATATATATATATATATATATATATATATATATATATATATATATATATATATATATATATATATATATATATATATGCATGTGTATGAGTGTGTTGTTTTGTGCGCGTGCGTATCAATTTGTTTGTTACTCATTTTTCGATTAATATATTTCTCTCTCTCTCTCTCTCTCTCAAGTCTATACATATTTATCTGAACTCAGTTTTTCATATCTTCACAAGCGAAATAACAGTAAATTTGCTAGCAAAGCAAAGGAGCCTCATATTACAATATTAAAATAACTGTTATCTTTCTCGTGCCAAGTTCTGATTGCGAATTCGCATTTTAAATCACACCTTTAAACGTTGATTTCTTTGCTCCATCTGTGCCAAAATGACTCAAATAAATATCAATACAATCAAACGTAAAGACTTTAGAACAACAATACAAAATGAAATAATGCATTATATCTTCATTCTTTTCATGAATTCCTAAAAAAAAAAACTAGGTTCATCTAATATTAGAAGAATGCGCAATATCAGCACATAATGAAACTGTTTCAATCAGCTTTTGAAACACATCTCATTCTTTACAGTCTAATATTGGTTGGAGCTTCATTCAAAGACAGGAATTCTAATACTAAATGTATACAAAATTGCAAGGCAAGCAATTTAAACTGCGACAAAAATTAATAAAAAAATAAATATAATAGATCATTTTACCGTAATGACGTTTCTATTCCGAAATAATTTCGCTGAACGCCTCCACTAGTGACGATGGTTAGTTGATAATTTTGAGTGATGACAAGAAATATTGATAAAAAAATATCGACAATGGAAACAACAAAACAGTAATTATTACAGGATTGCAATTAGGAATTTTTTGACATTGACTGTAATGGATGAACGAAGACAATCATGAAATAGATTAAAAGAAATTTAATTAAATTAAGTCAGGAATTCTAGTAATGCCATTTCACTCCAGGATATAGGTGAACATAGCTCTCATCTTCCATTTCTTTAGCACATGCGAATTGACATGAGTGCACTTTTAATAGTTGCTGGAACGTTGGTCGATGGCTTTACGCAGTGTTTTCATCGAATATTTTTCTTTCCCGCCTTATTTAGTCTACCAGGAATATAAATCGTGTTTGACTTACTATTTTACCCATTTGCAAGGTCATTATTGTGAAGCGAACACATCGTATTTCATCGGAATTTGAATTTGGCCTGCTTGTTTCATTTGCTCCGTAGATAAATATTATGACACACGCCAAAATTATACCCCGACATTTTCTCCCTGTCTCTCTCTCTCTCTCTCTCTCTATATATATATATATATATATATATATATATATATATATATATATATATATATATATATATATATATACTATTATTATTATTATTATTATTATTATTATACAACAATCCTTAAATTCCGGGTGACCAGTCTAAAATAACACCTGCTTATACAATGGCTTTCTTGGTAAGAGGGAAACGCTGGTTCAAACCTTGCCTAGATTTTATTAATGTCTCCCCACAAAAAGAACAGCTGGGGAGGCATCATTTATCCCGTTTAAAAAGAGAGATGAATATACAAAAATAATTTTTATATTATAAAAATAAATATACGCAATTTATTGGTGCAATTTGACAGACTCTTCACTCCTGACACCATGGTTACAAATGTATTTAGCGAAACCTCTCTGTGTGGATGTTATATAACATGGATGTCATACAACATAGATGTGCTAAGCATGAGATGCTTCATTTATACAAATATCTTACAGCAAGTGTCTTGAGAATTAAGCAAACAGATGCGAACAGGCAGATAAGGCAGAGAGAGATAATATTCATTGAACCGAGCAGGCATGGAGAAAATCTTGCGAATGTTTCATTTTCTATTGAATATTAGAATCCTCGAACTGAATTCCACAAGACCTAGATTCACGGATGAAGAAAAAAGCGTAAAAGTTGTCTTTGGGCAGAAGCAAAAATATCGGCGCAAATGAATGTACAAAATCAATGAGGGATGCATGTAACGCTCGTTGCACCGCGCAAGAGACATGAATGGAATACGTCTAAAGCATGTTTACATTAAAGGAGAAGAATATGTTTCGTGTACATTATGATGTTGAAAATGGCGAACGTTTGGTGAGACGATGAAATTATGCAAAGATCAAAATACACAAAAGAAGACAATTTTAGTCATGCGGAATTCTTCAAGTTAATATACATCTATGATTGATCTTGATACTACCATCTAACACACAAATACACACACACGTAAATATATATATATATATATATATATATATATATATATATAATTATTTATTTAAAATATGATTCCAAATCGCTACATAAGAGGTCTCATGTTTCAAAACAAGAGCCGAAAACTTCAATATAATCCTTTAAATTAAATTGAGTTGAAAGTAAAATGGGCTCCGTTCCATCTTCAAGCGAAATTTTTGTTGGAATAACGTATATCTGAAATTTACTTGTTTTAAAATTGAAATCAAAATCCCCATGGTAACAGCTATGGTGAATTGTCTAAATTGGGTAGGCGAGTGTAGGGTGTTTATAATAAGTAGCGGTATAGAGATACTTTCAAGGTGTCAAGTCGGGGAAAGGTGGGGGTGTCAAAAATGAAACGGAAGATGTTTTGGCCATCGTCTAGTTTGCTTGTCTATGGAGATTTATTTATTTATTTTATTTTATTATGAAAGGGAATTGTGCATATAAAAAAACTTTCGTAACGTTTGTTTTTTGACGACTTCATAAAGGGTTATCTTATATGTAAGGTATTTAAACTACTAATTTAGGCTATGGATTATGAAGTGTGTTATGTTGTATGCATGTTTTTAGTTAATTATTCCTACTATGAATCTGATGATTGGGCTATTTGTTAAACAAGTTGTATATCAGATGTTTATATCAGAAAAATATTCGTTAAGTGAAAGTGAAAATAGAATAAATTGTCAAGTGATGCTTTTCTTAAGGATACTTCTTTTTCTCTGTAGAATCAGTTCGATATACAAAATGGGAAGAACTTTGAAGAATCCAATATGTTCATTTTCTCCCCATTTGTTTTAAATTTTCCTATATTTTATTTCCGTAATACTTTTGTCAGAAAATTAGATATGTTACATGAAACGTAAACTTTACATATATATACATACGTAAAAATTATTAATGAATATATATAATTTTTTCTTATAATTTGTATGTACTCAGTAATTAAAAATTTTGGGAAAATATTCTCTATAATTTAAGTGTGAAATTTAAAAATGCTGATATAAAATTTAATACAGTTATCCCTCTCTTTTTTGTAGAATGCGTATCAGCATTCAAACACTATCGGAACATCTCAAGAAAATTGAAAAGGTCAAGAAATTCGATAAATTATGTTTCATGTTGCATTTAAAAAACTGGAATGATCCGCTCCTTGATTGAATATTAAGTGAATTGACTTGTTTGAATAAAACTGATGGGAAATGGATCCTTTGTGGCAATCATAAATGATCAGTTCCCCAAGAAAAAGTCACCACGTATTACAATAATAAGCGATATGATTACTTATAGGTATTTAAACTAATCAAAAACAAAAAGAAAAATAATCCGTATGAGGCACACCATAGTGGTCTAACAGTTAGATACAAAGATGTCCTCAAGGACACATGGCACAGTGGATAACGGCGTTAGTTAGACCCATCGACAGGACCCAAAGCGTGTGTGTTCAATACCTGGTTAAGGCGGTGGAGAACTTTGAGAGGGGAATTAACAGGAGATAACTGACATCCATTTGACTTGGCACATGAAACTAGAACAGTCTAACCCAATGAATGAAATAAAGGTTTCAGTTCGACATTCCAACTACCTGAAGAAGGTCGGAGCCTACAACTGCCGAAACATTGTGCTAAAGATGGCGATTTGTGGCGTAGTGATTTCGATCCACACTGAGGCTCTACACTTTTTGCCGTGTGCCACATGCACGCTACCCTTAGAAAATCGGGCACTTCAACCTTAGCAATCTTTTCTCTCTAGAACAATTATGACTTAGTATCGAGATCGATCCTCGCATATGTTCCTGAGACGTTCGATTATGTGCCATATATAAGCTTCGTTTAGAAAATAACCATTAAAAGTTCAATATGTTTCACAAAATTAACATGTCTTCCATTGTCTCTTCAATTGTTATTATTAAATATTAATTATGAGAAACTGCAATTTTGATTCTTTCTACATTATAATTTTGCTATACTAATGAATATGTTCGCTATGCAACATTGCCACAATTTATACTATTCATGTTTGGAATGAGAGAAATAATTCAAATACAACCATTATATTTTAAGAAGACCAGTAACGGTAACAATCTTTACCAGCGTTACCTTCAAATTAGAGTATCTTTCCACCATAATGACATTGACCGAAATAATAACTTGTAACATTAATTAAAATAAACACTTTCAATGCAAATTAAGGAAAATAATCTAGTATTTATACTGTAACCATTGGCCTAACTTACACATTGAAATCTTCGAGTTACAAGGGCTGTTCTAGTGTTTTCATGTGCAATTTCCGTCAAACACAATGTCTGCCAAAATCCACTTCAGCTCTATATTTCTACTGCAGTGTTGGTCCTCGTCACTGCCAAATGAACCACATATTTTGTTAGTGTTTAAATACGGTTGTGTTAATGAATGAAATAAGGTTTTCCCCAAGCCGATGCAAACACGAACTTCCATGCAATAAAGGTTGAACATCTTTAGTACTTCAATGTATCTTCAAGAATCCGCGTCCAGCTGCTGTAGATAAATTAGATAGGGGCGTATGAATGAATTTACCGGGAATACACAGCTCTCTAAGGTGATTTCACTATGTCATTAAACTGAGCCAATTGGACATTGTAGCATTTCGCTCGTAGTGTCAGTGACAGTTATTAGAAAAGATTTCAATTTGAATCTCATCAAACACTGATAATTTATTTTCAGTGAGTCTGTGTTTAAGCAAGGATATAAGATACGGCCTCTATGAAGCAAGAATATTTATTATTTTGGAATGTTTAATATTTTCTTTTCGCCAGTGACATTCCTTTCCCAAAGCTCTTCTTTGCTAGCAAGAAGCCATAAAGGAATCGTATAAATGCTACTCGATCTTCGATTCAGTAAATGATGGGAATCAATTTGCTAGCTTTCTAATTTATTATCAGGTTTGCAAACGGCGTACTAAAGTTGATTGGCCGTACCTAGATAGGAGAATTCCTGCACATATCAGGTACTGTATGTATGAGGAGAGTATGTCTCTACGAAAATGTCTCATCTTTTGAATGCGGAGAAATGGTAAATATGATTTTGTACCTACGATAGTCACTTGTTCGGATCACGTCTTACAGGTGAATAGTCAGTGTTAAGGTCACGAAAATCTCATCCATAAAAATGAGTCACGACAAAATGTAATCGCAGTTAGGAACGTTAATTGTATGGAGTAAATTTGATGCAACTAAAACACATGATTATAATTGAATCTAAAAATGCAAACATGAGTGTTTGAAGAGGGTAGACAAAGAAATTGCTGTGAACTTTTTTAATATCTTCATATTTACTTGTAATTTTAATAGTTACGTTAGTTTTTCCACAGAAATATATATATATATATATATATATATATATATATATATATATATATATATATATATATATATATTTTTAACATACAACGTGTGTTAGCACGTGCGATACCCTGTCTTCATCAGCCGTCGACCAGGGGTGATCTCACGGTTTCGGTGGCTATGGCGGGACCGCCACCCCTAGCGCCACCAGCAGCGTTTGCCACCAGGCAGGGTATGAAGATAAGCTAACTAACTGTTCATTTAAGTAAAATCTATCTGCAATGAAAGTTTCTTGAACGCTTTTGCTGTTATTGACGCGCTCGTAAAAGTCGTTTTAGACGACCACGCAAATATCTCACTTGCGCATATTAGGTCGTGATGTTGCGCGCATTCTATTTGCTTGTTTTGATCTCGACCAAATCTAACTTGAAGCGTTTTGAACAGTTTTTTGAAGGCGATGCGAAACGCTTTTCAACCAACGGCCAGTGATGCCTATTTTTGAAAGGAAGGAAATGACCGAATGTCCCAGGAACCCACGACGCCCAATCTCAATAGGCATCACGTGACACGTCCAACCATTTTCCATACACTCGGCACGCAGTGACTCGTACCGTTTTTCTTTAGTTCGTGCGCCTCCACCCTGTTCTCTTCCCAAGGGACTGTTAGTTCTATTAGGAAGACAGTCTTTTTAGAGTCGGACCACAACACAATGTCGGGACGCTTGTCTGTCTGTACGATGTGTATTGGAAATTTTAAGGATATCATTAGATCCACTAAAACCTTCCAATCACTGGCACCACTCAGCAGCTTTATATTGGGGGTTGTTTGTTTTTTCTTTGCAGGGCATTCCCCTTCCTTATGGAATTCAATCTTAGTTTCCTTGGATGCCACAAGCTGTTGATTTGCTGTCTCACATTGTGTTCTTATTAGATCCCTTATCACCTCTAATACCTTGTTGTGTCGCCACGTGTACATATGGAGCGAATGTGGACAAGCAGAAAGCACATGACGCAAGGTACCTCGGTCTTTTTGACACGAAAAACAGAGATCTGTATCTGTGTATCCCCACATTTTCAGATTTGTTTCATTTGGGAGAAGATCGTATGTAGATCGAAGAAGGAAAGATATCGCCAATGGTTCCATCGCAATTAATGAATTCCACGAAAGTTTAATGGGTTCGATATCATTCCATGTTGTCCACTTACACTGTTTTGCTTGAGTAATAGCAGTAGCTATTCTATGCTCCTCTTCGAACATTTTGATTTCTTCAACTACCATACGCCTTTTTCCCTTTGTATTCTCCTTGGAGAAGTATTTGTGTGTCGTGTTACCCAATCCAGCCCGATTTTTCTGAATCACGCCCATGATATCTCTGACTCGCAGGCTGGTTTCTGCTTCTTGTGTGGCCTCTGCAGCTGACCCCTTTGTACCATATTTAATCTCTGGATGCGCCTTCCGTATGCAATCATCAGCTGAGTCTCTCATCATCATATGAAGGCGTACCATCCCAACCTTGAATTCCTCCACCAATGAATGTATAGGGAGCTGCAGATGTCCGGAGTTGGTATATAGGCCCACTTTCGAAAAACAAGGTGGAACTCCAAGCCACTTACTTATATATATAATATTGCTCCTGGTGGAAATTTATAAAATCTTTCTCTTACAACAATTTTTGATGATAATAGATTTCTTATATCCTATATCGGTGATTGCTATTGGCACCTCGGGGTGGTGTAATGTTTAGCAAGCTTGTCTTGCTAGAACGATTAAGGGTGTGTAGTGATTTCGATCCTCACTTGGCATCCATACTTTCGGTTTTGTACCACATTTTAGCTAATCTTGGAAAATCCCTATATCTGTTATTGCTATTTTTAATATCTCTGGGTGTTTTCTTCCTTACGTTTTGTCTACGGCAGTGCGGAAAGCCAATATCAGGATTAAATCATTAATTTCACATCTAATTATTTGTGCTACCCAATTTAGATATTACTGGCTTTGGAGATCTTCAAGCGATGCGTTTTTTGATTTTTTTATTCGGTAAATCTGTTATTCAGAAGTGCCAATTGATACGATTAGATGAAGTGCTATCTTCATTAATACCTCGAGGGTTCATTCGTGTGAATATATTTTTAATCTATGGACTGATTAATTTGTCCTATATAGGGTTGAATTTAGGCATCTTTGAACGAGTTGGTCGCTATGGTTGTCAATTCATATGAGATACTTCATCTGACGAGGGTATTTAAGAGCATGACTCGAGTATAATGCAACTACTTCTGTTAAAATCTCCAACTCTAGCTGCAAAATATGTCATATTTACGAAATGTATTGCATAATTATTTGGTGAGCAGTGTGCGCGTATCCTTGATTCAAACAATTTCGATTTGAATGCGATAATTTATATTCATTTATATTTACAGAGCTGAATTGTGTAAAATAAGTGGTAGGATCTATTGACAAGAGGGAGCGTTAATTCTTTTTAGTTTGAATTAGAAAATTTAATTTCAAAATTGCTGACTCATTGGAGGTAGCTTTAAAGGCGAATTTTAAAATATGAGATTATTCCTCGCTGTCATAATAATAATAATAATAATAATAATAATAATAATAATGACAACAACAACAATAATAATAATAATAATAATAATAATAATAATAATTGGAGCTATGCATAGAAAAGATTAATTATCAGAGAAAAATTAACTAATCTAATTTTGTTAAAAGCAAACATTCTCAATGATGAAACTAATTAATTAATTCAGTAAAAACGGAGGAGTGCAAATTGATATTATTAACATATTATTGACAGTCACAGCAGTGAGAGTAAACAATTATTTTAACAAAATATTTGCCGAAATTATTTTTTTATTTACTGAAAACCAAAAGAAAAAAAAATATTCCTTGTTGGTTATCAACGATGAAAAATTGTAATGACAAGGATGAATATTATAAGAGAAAAAGAAAAGAAATGAAAGGGACAAAAAATATGTTAGAAGAAATACAAAAACAAAATCAGCCAAACGATAGAATTCACAACAAACTACAATTAATTTGTTTTAGTTAGCTCTTAGTAGGACCTCCTCTTCGTTACAGATAAAAGATAAATAAGAAAAAAATATTATTCATGAAAATAATTTTTTCTGAAATAATGAAATAAATTACGATAATATTTTATGTCCTGCAAACGAAACATTTTAAACAATTTATCATTCACTTAAAACATTGGAATAATAAATTTCCATTAGAAAGCTTTGGCTTCAAAACACAAAAATATTGAATGAATCAATAGAGAATTTCCCACCGAGAAATATGACCAGTCTTAAAGTTTCTTATCTTCGCTGATCTTCCTGGAACCAGTGTTTCAACGGGGTCTGACTGTAAGTACAGATAAGGTCATTACAGGCAATTATATTATGATAGCCAGTGTATTTAAACGACTTGCTATCACATGGTCTTCAAAGAAAGCCAACAGTAATTAAATGCTAAGAGTATGTTTAGAAATATAAACAGAAGATGTGGAAGAAATGCTGATGGAAAAGGGGAATTGAAAGAAGACGAAGGAAGAATATTCAAAATGCAAATTGAAGACGTTAAACCATTCAAGATATCCATTTCGATGGATAAAATGATTAAATAGCAATTGAAAGAGACCAATAAGCAAAGAAAGTTACATTCAGAATTACTTAAGTTTTAGCGCCCTATAGGCTAGAAAATGTTTTAAAATTAATCCAGAATATTTACTGTGTACTGCTCACATACTTTTCATTTGATTTTATGAATAATATTATTCAATGTCGTTAAAACTATTCTACCGACACAAAATAATTTTACTTATAAGAGCTATTTTGACTTCATATGAGATATTGTGGTATTATGGTAACTGTAGTACATCTGATAATGCAAATGTGATTTTTTGCAGACGTGAATATATTTGTGGAATTGAATCAGATATAGCAATATCCTCTTCTATGTGCCGTGAAACTAAAATGCCTCGTCTATCATAGCTCTTCACAGTATTCTGTCCTTTATAGCTCTTATTAAATTTTATTATTTTGCTATCCTCTGATTGATGTTTTGCCAACCATTTACACAAGCTTTTCACTTTTTCTATTGCCTTCAATATATCTTATGAGTATCAAATTTTCCGAACACTTTTTCCTCATTATGTGCTTCAGAAATGTAAATTGTCTCCTTCTCTTTGTTAAATAAAGTGTTATTTTTCTTTCCGTTTTCTCTAAAACTCGTCGTTTTTTACATATTCAGTCAATGCTATTTTCAACATCCTTTGTAGAAACAGGTTTATGTTGCTTCACGTTTCATCTGCACATTTGAGAGAATCTTACAACATTCTCTGCCTTGTAGAAGGGGCGATATTACTTGTTTCTATATTTGTTCCTGGCGTTATTTTTACTTTTTCTTAATACTTTCCTTAGATTTGGAAGACATCTGTTCTATCCTAATGCACCTTCGAATATTGGTTTCACATTTTTAGCCCTTTAGATCAACTCCTAGATATTTAAAATTCTGTAATTGATTTTGGTGTCTCCAAATTGTTACTCGGAATGTTCGGATACCCAATTTGCTGTCAACCTTTGAGTAGGGTAAATGATATGACAGTGAGTACTAGTTTTTCACATCTCCATTGTTGGCCCAATGCCATATAAATATGTCACATATATATTCAGTGTATCTTCTGGGCGCAAACCGTAGGCCTAAGCATAGACAATGAATTGTGGAAAGACTTAAAATTAGAAGGAAGCATAGGCAAATATGCATTTTACTTTCACCGAAATATCTTAAGGATCTGACTAGTGAATGCAAGTGTTATCTCAAATTAAATTTCACCTCAGAAAGGTTTTTATATTATTTGCTTAAATATTCTTTTGAAGAGAAATCAATTGAACTTGTCTGTTGTTGATCAGGATTCAATTGTTTTGATACCCAACTATCAGCATGTTTGCTTAAATTTAATTTTTCAAATAAATTATTGTGTTGAACCATTTAATATACTAGTGGCGTTACTGCTATCTCTTCTTTTAATCAATGTTCGGTCCCACTTAAGTTTCGAACAGCAAAATGATGCTGATTGTCTGCAATCCATTCATCATCTTCATCTCCGTCTCTGTCTTCTTTGACAACTGATATCTATTTTGGAACTGATCATATTTTTCGGTGAATAGCTCCATAATCCTTATACAAATAATAAATAATGGACCCAGACTTACAAAAAGGTTTTACTGCAAATTTGTGGCTAGTTCTTGTTTCAAATTTGGTATAATGAATGATGTCGAAATTGATGGTGTACTAAAGAGAGTTGTTCTTTAAATTAGTTTAAACTTCAATCTTGTCTATTGCTGATCAGTCCACAACACTCATTTTACTCAAGAAGCAGTTATTCTGCTTAAATTTAATTTTTAATAGAAAGTTATGTGGGCAGAACCAAATAAGTTTCCTCATGCGCTACAGAGGGCTGTTGCCTAAACTAGTGTAAACTTTAATTTTGAAGTCGAAAAACGTATGATCTGTACCAGGTTAAATTGCAGCAAACAAATATCAAAATACATACATATTTCTTTTCATTATTTTAATATGCGTTTCCTGTGGATTTAAAAAAAAATATTCCAATTGTATATAACACCTCTATTGATTGCCATACTTGAATGAATAAAAAAAAGAACAAATATCATTACAAATCAATACACTTACCACGGATAACACAATAGACGGTCCTTTTCTCAAGGGAAAGTAAATTCAGCTATTATCTACCAGTTTATATATTTGTGTGTTCCTTAGCGTTGATCATTGTATAAGAAAGCTTCTTGTTGATCGTTGCTTTCTCCATTAAGTTGTTTTTCCTGATGGAAAATGAGTGACATTCTATTGTAGCATTTTGTCAGACTAAGCTATGCTTACTAATTATTTACTTATCTAAATTTTTTATAGATCTATACATTCCTCCTTATATCGATATATTGATTTGCCTGCGTGTCTATTGGTCTGGCTGTCTGCTTGCCAGCTATCAAAACGTTTATAATAACTCACCCAATGACAATAGTGGAACGGGAAATTACAGAACATTGTTCCCCTGTGTCTGTTTTCCTCAATATCCAACCATCTCCTTGTCTTCACCATCTCTTTTAAGAAACAAGACATAATATCTGAGCCTATTTATAAAAGATGGGTAATGGTCGATAATGATTCGAATTTTAAAAGAACGCCGTGATTGGCTTAATTGGTTCGTAAGGGAGTGGAGCCATCTTGTGTCTCAGTGATCTATACAGTTTTAACTATAATGAAAGAAAGAAGTAAAATTGTTTCATTTAAGAAAAGAAAATTCGAAGTATGTAAAAAGAATGTAGACATATAACGCGTGAAAATAATGACAACGCATTTTTTAAGTTTTTTTTTTTTTTTCCATTAGGATATTTTCGGTTGGAAGATTTAATCTATCTGTTATTCGGATATATATATATTTTTTTTTTTTCACGTCATCTGTCTCCATAGCGATTGTGTGTTTATTTCCACATGACTTGTGCGTTCATTTTAAAATCAAGTGAAAGTGTTATATCTTTTATAACGCGCAAACGCATCCAAAATCAAATCTATAGATATTTATATACGAATAATGTCTATAATTATTTTTCACTGGCTGAAAAAACATCTTACATTTAACAATGAAAGTATAAAACATGTAGCAAAAATTATGCCCAGTCCCTTCAAGATGTGGATTATGGATCTCTACAAACAATTTTTCTTTATTTTCTGTGTATTGACTTACTTCTTGGGGAAAATTAGATTAGTGCTTTCCTAATGTGTTCTCCATAGCTTTAAATTTAGTCTTACTTCTAGTCTGCCATATTTGGGTGGGGTAATGGATAACATCTCGAAATGTGAAATCTGAGCGCCGAGTTCAAATTACATTCGCATTCGTTGCATTCACTTCTGAACAAATACCGTCGTAATGAATCCATGACTACCCTCCAGCTATGGGTTAAACATCTGCAAAAAAACGTTATTCTAAAGAAATCTCATGATGCAATATTTCTGCACAGAAAATAAAACACCGAGAAATTATTTTTATAAGTCAACATATATTCCGTCTTTAAATAACACGCAATCATCAATCATCTCGTAGACTATCTACTATTCAAGTTTACAGACCGCAGTTTCTATTTATACCATGCTTAGGAAGAGAAGATTTAAGTTCTTGCATTTCCCAGAGACATTAGTGCGAGGCTGAACGGTACAGAGAACTGGAATTGGAACTCTTCGCATCAATATACAGGCCGCGATGGGTAAATTGTCATCATTTTTATATTTTTAATTTCGCGTTGTGTGTTTTCATTTTGTCGACTGCACAGCGTTGTAGGGTCAGTTGCGCGCCGTCTGTGAGAAAAAGAGCACCATGAGACAATTCACTCCGACAGAAATTTGGAAACAACTTGCTGTACTGCTTGGCATTCTCACCGGGTGGCTGCTGTAAGAACCTATGTCTGGCAACATGACTTTGCACCATGCCACATATGCAGGAGAACCCAGTAATAGCTGCCAGATAATTTCTGCGACAATGCCCATTACATCTGGCCACCTATCTCCCCAAACTGCAACCCCCTTGATTATTATGTGTGGGGCGCAGTTGGGTGAGAGACCAAAAAACTCCTTGTAACACCAAAGATGAACTGAAAACAAGGATTATGACGGTATTCGCCAAATTTAAGAAAGAAACTATCAAGAAGTTTTGTAAGAGACTCCGAAGTCGCCTGAATGACTTGGTTAAAACCATTGGCTATTTTATTGAATAAATTTACACATTAGCATTTTAAAATATTTTCTGTGTAATGTCGGTAATTATATCTATTAAACTGAGATGTCAGTGTTATTTTCAATGTTGCATAATTTAGACGACAATTTACTCGTCGCACTCTGTACATTATATTAACCGCACATATAAAAATATACACTTAAGTAGGTATAGATTTTTAAAAAAATGATATAAGTAAGTCCCCAAGGCCGATTTTCATGTAAGAAGAAATTAAATTTATTAGGACATCACAATTTTGAAATGACTGCAGAAGTTACATTATTTTAATTTGGGAGTTTGAATATATTAACTTTAACAAAGCAATAGTTTCGGTCTATTCACCGTAAAGAAACAATAAGACATTTTTGTATATGTATTTTTAAAAAGAAACCGGGTAAGAAAAGATGAATTAAATCGGTAGAAGAGGTAATATAGGGGAGGACTATTATATTAGAAGCAAGTGTGATTTGCAGAAATTAAAATAAGGACGTTTATAAATGTTCTGATAATCATTGTGTAAAATAATCTGAACATCTGAAAAATAAATTAAGAGTTCATACCATCCAGAAAACCGTATTGTTACAAAATGCAAAACATGTGAATAGAATGAATAGATCCGTTTGTGCAATGAGACGATTTGCTGTCACTTGATCTACTCACGAAATTAGTTCTGTATGTCTGAAGAGGAAATTCTATAATAAAGACTTAAAATATATAGGAATCAACATCAATAAGTTCTCCATATCTGTAATAGCGATGTAGTTCTCAACTATTTTGTTCATTTTAGTCTATATTTGTTCTTTCATCAAAAATCAAATTTTCGAAATATCAAAAGATTTTAATTATGGATGTTTTTATATTGACATTTTATTCTTATTGAAATTAAAAAAAAAAATCATTAGATATGATGTGGCGCACCTGTTTGCACATGTGCGTAATATCGGTATACGGTTATTTGGATATGCGTTTGTATGCACGGGTGAAAAATGTCCATACATATCTCGGTATATTTTATGCGTATTCAGGCAGCATATCTTCATTCAATTATGTTCGGTTGAAAAATCTGGACATATGATGTCTATTTATTTATTTCTTAATCGTCTAGAACTTTATTCCTCTAGAATTTTAATCCGCTAGAATTCTTAGATCAACTTCTTAATGGTGACATTAAATTCATTAAGAAAGGGGACGCAGTTATTTTCATTTCTTTCATTTCCCCAAGTACTTACAATCCTAACCAGGATCATATTAACAGGCGAATCACTAAAAAAAAAATTAAAATAATGTAATAGATATTTGTGATTTTTTTTTTGTAAATGCGCATGAAACGCGTTCTGTTATAAGTATAATCGTGCATGAACGCGCTCCGTTATATTCAATTTTAATATTAATTGTTGTGAGGGAAAATATTTCCCTATAATTTGGGACTCGGCCGTCGGACGGAAGACATAAAATACTTCTACATCAAGTGGAGTAGCTGGAGGAGCATTAGCCATTGCTGAAAACAGTCATTCACGGTTAAATATTCTCTTTCCTAGTTTCTATTCTACATTATGTACCAAAACGTAATAAACCTGTTGTGAAACCAATTCCGGTTTTCTATTGTTGTTTTTGATACCTCTGTTACAACATAAATCTATTGTAAGGGCGCTAATTTAATTCATATAATTGTAATTTTAAACAAAAATACAATTTGCTCATTTTAAAACATTCTTACAATACGCATAATTAAACTTATTTAGTGTCAGTTGTATTTTTCTTATATTGAAGACTTGAAGAATTTGAAGTATTTTTATTTTCATGGTGGAGTATACTTGCATTGTCAATTATTATTTCGCTTAACCATGAATGTTAACAGGAATGTTCCTTTAAATGTTGTGCAATAGATCTGAATCCGATATATGTATTGTATATATTTTTATACATATGTGTGAAATGGGGATTATGAAGCTTTATAGATTGATATGAAGTGAATTGGCTAGGCAGTGTAAAAGACATGTAATAGATATTTATTAAATATGATTTTGTCCAGCACAAGACGTTAGTTATGTCTGAATTGTATAATGATAATAATAGAAGTTTCCTTTTAAATTTCCATTGACAGAGCAGCCTTTACTACTTTCGTAGACATTTATAAAATCTTACTCTTAAAATATATTCTTCAGGAAAATAGGTTTCTCAAGTCCAGCAGCTGGTATCGCTCTTTCCAGATTGACATGGGTTTCGCTGCTAACCTTCTATTTTAAATAATGTGGGACGTTAACATCTTAGTTCTAACATTATTTTTTCATTCGAGTTACATGCGCTATACATTGTAGTTGTTACTGCTGTTGATAATCCTCACCTCACATGTTTTCTTTTAATTGGTACAATTCTTTCTTTGTGATTTTGTAGCGCCTGGCCACAATATTCCAAGAATGATAAACTTAGACAAAACCCACAGGCTCCACAAGCGTAAATGAACACAAAAGAGTAATCTTAAGAAAACAACACAAAAAACGCATTGTATCAAAACTGACAACAATTATGACATTGAAAAGTTTATTCTGATTAAAAGAGAAAATCGTTCTCGTAGAAAGTTCTTTAATCTCTTGTACAGCCACAGTAAGTTTAAGCCCAGTTTCTTACGACGTCTAACTATTCTTCTTAGATTTATCACAATGTTGGAAAATTAAAAACAAAGATGATGGAAAGAAAAAAAGGGTAATATAAATGAATTTCGCTAGGTTGGAAAATATAAAACATTATTTAAAAAATAATTTTTTTAAGGATTTTGAAACTATAAGCGTTTCTACTTCAAGCGCATGTGTAGTCACAACAATGTCAACAAACACAGTCCGATGAAGTCCTAACAAATGAAACACGTCACAAGTAAACTTTTCCATTTTTATTAAAATTTCCCCAACACACACACACACACACACACGTACACACACAGTGACACACACAGTGACACACACAGTGACACACACACACACACACACACACACACACACACACACACACATATATATATATATATATATATATATATATATATATATATATATATATATATACACGACAAATATCTACAAAACACTGTAAACAAAGCCAGCATCGACAGAAAACAGTTATTTTTACAAACAGAAAATGTCGGGTTATATATATATATATATATATATATATATATATATATATATATATATATATATATATATGTGTGTGTGTGTTATTTTTACAGTATATAAGATGCAGAATTAAAAGAAAAATTAGGTTAAGTATCACCGCGTGTCTGATATGCGAAATCGCGGCATCCCGTACGTTATATCTATAATTAACGGAATATTTTCTAGGCTATAATTTAAAACTGATTATCATTTCTATTTAGTCGCACCCAGTAATATTATCTGGTCAAACGATATTATTGTTGTTGCTATTATTATTATTATTATAATTATTATTATTTAATTAATTACAAACTGATTTCTATATGCATTAAAGTTTTCTTTTAGATATATTATTTTAGATACATTTACATATTTATTTAATACGTTACTCAAAAAGTTTTTTGACACTTTCTCGTGGGGCAAAGGATAAAATGCCCATCTGGTTAGATCAATTACACGAATACCTTATTGACTGCTGTTAACTTTAGGCTTTGTGCCCTATGAAAGGTATGCTCACTAAGATGACTCTGCTTTAAACATTGCATACACAATTTCTTTGCCCCTTTTTATTCCCTATGTGTCGTCTATGTCATGAAATACTTTATATATATATATATATATATATATATATATATATATATATATATATATATATATATATATCGTGGTTTCATTGACTAAAAACAGACATTGAAAAGCTCATTTTCAAGGGCTGTTAGTAGATTCTTCGAATATTGATTTCAGATATTCATCCTATACAAATTCGATTCCAATCTCTCTAGTCGAGGACTAAGCTCAGCTAATTACGCGAATAAAAGCCTTCAGAAGGGAGAAAAGAATTTTTTTTTATGTTTGACTCTTGTTATTTCTCGATGATTTACGTCTGGAAATTTACTGACAGTTAAACAAAACGGAAATTGTTCTGCTGGTGAAAATAACTATTTTCTGTCGAGGCTTGCTTTGTTTATAGTGTTTTGTAGATGTTTGTCTTGTGAAAATATGGGTTTATGATATTGTTTCAGGGACTGAGCTGTACCGGGTTTGTTTCTAGATATATTCATCTTATTTACTCGACAATTTCTTTCCTCTCTTAAGAATTAACTCTATACGAAGAAATTAGCTTTTGCATAAGTGCTGGTCTGATTACGTTCGATGGTGTCTAAATAAATTAAAATATTCCTAATTTCCCATAAATTAACTCAGTAATTTTGTATGGTTAAACTTAATGTCATTTGGATTTCAATATGAATCAATATATTTCTGTTTATACTGTTTCTATTTTCATGCGATTTCTATTGTGGTGTTTGACATAATCTTAAAATTAATTTCCTTCATGTTGAAACATTGGTTCACTGAAGTTGAGCAACATCGAACCTTGTCGGTAACTTGCTTCACAACCGCTTGTCAATATCAAGTGTAGTAAGATTGTATGTGAAATAGTTGTGATTGATAATAGCTTGGAATTGTTAAACGGGGTGCCGCGTTCGGTTTTCTGTTGGGTACGTGCAAATAATCTTGTTAGATGTATGAATTCACCTCTCCATCTACAGCGATGGATTAATTATTAAGACTTGTAAAATTATTATATTCTCCAATAAAAAAAATCTTAAAACCGAAAATATTTTCAGGCTTTACTTGAAAGTTTTTTTTTATCTACATGGCTGTTATTTTATCATCATTCAATTAAATTTCTGGCTTCGTCATGACTTTATTTAGAGGTGCTGATGATTACTCTTTTTTCTCATTTTGTATTTAATAATAATAATAATAATAATAATAATAATAATAATAATAATAATAATGAATATAATAATGAAAATAATGAAAATAATAATAATAATAATAATAATAACAATAATAATAATAATAATAAGTGGAACATCTGATGACGAACTGTTTACACCGACATCCCTGTGTGGATATATATATATATATATATATATATATATATATATATATATATATATATATATATTAAATGAAACTGTCATACAAAGAATAATTACTAATGTAATGTAATAAATAGCAACTTCACTTCGCTAACAAATTTAAAAATTAATAAGTCACTAACCACTGGTTTTATGATGTGATCCTTGTTTTAGGTGTTCTGGATGTTCCATAAATATACCATTTATTACATTAACCTTATTGTTTATTCTTTATATGACTGCTTCATTGTAATATTGATTATACTGCACCAATAATAATATTATATATATCTGTATATGCGCGCGGGCGTGTGTGTGTGTGTATGTGGGTGTGTGTATGTGTGTGCATATATAGGTGTATCGTCGGTACTACAGCCTGCTTTACTTGAATTTGAATGCGGAACTGCATTTTCTCCAGCGGGTACATCTAGTTCTTACAAATGACTCCAGGAACTCGTATTAGCATTGTACGGCCACACCAAGGTCAAAGACATCGGCCTGCTGGCTAAAACGTGTGATAGTCGTCAGAAGTGCTTTCAAACCCGACCGGTAAAGTGGAACGCCTCTCCCCAAACTACCTTTGTCAACATCCCAGGTGTAATAAAGAACAGGCAAGCCATTGCAATATATTTCCTTACATGTCACCATAAACAATATTTATAACAAAAATAAAGGGTGTTTTGATCTCACCGCCTTAAAAGTTGCTGAATAAATGAATGAATGAATGAATGATCGACACATGATGAAGCATATCTTAATTTCAGTGCATTTCCGATGATTGCAGACATGCGGTGTTCCTCTTCTGTTATTTTTACGGCTTCTAATGTCACCATTTTATTAACTCAAGCTACAAGAAATACGACATGAAGATCAGTGTCAGTAAGAACGAGATCATGACTGTCAGCAAGAGACCAGAAAAACTAGACATTAATATCAATGGGACCCAGCTAGAGCAATTCAGGGAATTCAAATATCTGGGCAGTATTTTTTTCCTGAAAACTGCAAACTTGACAGAGAAATAGAGACCAGATATCAAAAAGACAACGCAATCAGTTACGAAAACTTGCTCCTCTTCTAAAACGTCGTAGCATTCCCATGAGCACAAGGGCAAATCTCATCAACGCTATTTTCCTACCAACGTTGACATACCTGTGCCAGAAATGGCCTCTAAGAAAAACCCTTGAGAGGAAACTGATCATTTGTGAGATTAAATGACTGGGGAAAACAGTGAACAAGAGCAGGGGAGACAAACTCAGGAATGAGGCAATAAGAATTATGGTAGGAGCAATACTGTTATGGTGTCCTCCCTCTAACGAGTATGTTGAACTCTTCCGCCTACTATAAGATTAGTAGGAAAGAAGGCCTTCGGAGAACAGTCGTATAGATTGTTCAACTCTCTGCCGAGGCAGAGAGGACCTCGGACGAAGCTTTGCCGCAGGGCAAAGTTTCGTCCGGGGAGGTAGACAGTCCCTGAATCCGTCTAGGCGGGTTCGAAGGGAATATTTTTGGCCTAGTGCCACATACATCTCTTGTGGGGTAACTGTTAAATATAACAGTAGCGTAGATTATTCAAGCTGTCGAACTCTCTGCCTCGGCAGACATGAACTCGGAAGAGGCTCTGCCGCAGGCCAAAGTTTCGTCCGGGGAAGTAGACAATCCCTGAAGCCGTTTGGTCGGGTTGAAAGGGAATATTTTTAGCCAAGCCTACCGGCTCGGAGAAGACACGGTAAACTCGGCCTTGTGGCACATACACCCATCGTGGAGGGACTGTTAAATATTAACAGTCGAATAGATTGAACGCTAGGTCAACCGACACTCTCACCAGTCGTGTAACACTCGTCTGTTGTACTTACTGTTTAATATATGATATATCTGTAACACTTGTTTTGTTATTTCTTTAACTATTTACTTAGCCACAATAAATACTAGTCATACAACACATAAAACAACAGGGTATCAAAGGGTTTTGGCAATTCATTTGTATGCCAATCAACCAACCAGCCCTACGAGTATACACCCTGGAGAGCGAGAGGCAGACCAAGAAGACACTGGAGCGGCTCAGTAGCAAACACTCTCAGAGCCCACGAGATATCTCTCGTCCAGGTCATCTGCCTTGCCGCTGACAGACGAATGTGTCTCCCCGCGACACCTGACGTCACAAGAGGAAGGAATAGAACCTAGTCTGTCCTGCTATTTTTTACCCATAGCTGGCGGGGTGAAGAAGAGGATTCATATCTTTCCCAATGTAAGCGAATATAATGGATTCGACTGTAATTCAAACTCGGCTCCCCAATTTCTCAAGCAGCTGTTCACTACTCGACCGTGCCTCCCCTTTTTAAAATTAGAAAGATAATATTGGTATTTCTGCGACATATAATGTGAAAAGAGCGCTTGGTGAATTTAAATTTGAGTTTAGTAGGTGAAATAGGAGGTAGCCATAAGTTGTCTTACGAATTTTTGAACGGAGGAAAGAGCGGGAACAAAGATGGAAGGCGAAGCCTTAAACATCCCATATAGGAAGTGGAGAGATATACGAACACCCACGCCCCGAATAGTTAGAGAAGATGAAAGAAAAAGACATTATGTTTAAGTTATTAGAAAATCTAAGAACTCCATATGGACTTCTGTTTCCTATTCCTTTCCAAAATATATGAAAGTTATTAATTTCACTTCGTCCAGCATTGTTTTCGCCCATTCCTACGAGATCCACCAGTGTGAGATTGGAAGCTTTATATCTAAACTATACGACTGGCGTTAGTGCCGAATTCGTGCACCGATTTCCTCTTAGTATATATTATATGTATATATTTTGTTTATAACTGGAAATAATGGCGATCTAATAGTTACGCGATCTCCACGTCGCTTTATGTTGAAAAGTAAATGGAATTACGTTGTTTGCACGCGTAATATCAACATCACTTTCAGGATTTTCGTACGCTTTCCAAGAAAGAGGCTTGATTCAAATCTGACTTGGTCTAGAGTTTCATTTCTGCGGAACTTGGGAAACATCGCTGATGGTCTCCACAATGTGTACAGAGTTTTTCATATATGATGTGGGGAGGTTTATTGTTAGTCGATTTGTTACATCAAAGGTTCCAGACACTTGGATACAGATATTAATTTTAAATCTAAAACGTTACTTTTAGATGAAAGCATTGTTTTGTGGCTTAAAACGTTTGTTATAAGCACAACAGTTTAGTTGTTAATTCATTTCCTGGATTCGATGTTACAGAATTGTATACTCTAGTTCAGTTAAAAATAAAATCAGTCACTTCATACAAAGGGGAATAAGTTAATGCGATGACCTAAGTGTGATTCTATGCGTGAATTGATTCAAATGTTCAATTCAAAATGTGCAGAAATTTACTGAGTAGTATAAATCATCTAAGACAGGGATTTTGAATATAACAAATATCACGAGAAAGCTTTTGCGAAGAGGGTGGTTAAGAAACTTACATTTTCTCGGGATAAAATGTTACATTGAGGACATGATCAGAATGTGAGCATCTTATGTTTTTTTTAGTAACTTTCGCTGAATATTCTACCTGCTAATGAGAGTGGTTACTGCTTTATCGATAACTGTATTCTTTATGAATTATATATACATTTAACTGAGCTAGCATAAAACGATTGAAATCTGTAGTATTGTGCAGTTGCGTTGGTCATACTTTCTGCTTGAATAATCCAGAATATATCCATAATATCAGCTCTGCTGTTGCACGTGCTAAATTATTTGCCTTGTTATTAAAAAAAACATATATCTATCTATCTATCTATCTATCTATCTATCTATATATATATATATATATATATATATATATATATATATATATATATATATATATATATACCGATATCTAACATAAAGCAGAACATCATTTACATTATTAGGACGTTTCTCCTCCTTTGTCGTCATATTTATTACAACGTTTTGGCCGCTGTATGCTCCGGCCTTCTTCTTGTGGTTAGAATGTCGAACTGAACCCTATATTTCGCTCACAGGGGTAGACTGTTCTAGTTCCATATTCCATGTTTAATGGATGTCAGTTATCAGTTATCTCCTTTTAATTTCCCTCTGAAAGTTCTCCACTGCCTTTCCCGGGTATTGAACTCACACTTTTGGGTTCTGTCACTGGATATGACTAACGCCTTTATCCACAGTGCCAAGTGTCCTTGAACATGGCACATAGAACTAGAGCAGTCTATCCCAGTGAGCGAAATAAACGGTTCAGTTCGACATTCCAATCACCTGAAGAAGGCCGGAACGTAAAATGGCCGAAACGTTTTATTGCGACAAAGATGAGGACAATAGTCCGAATAATGGAAATAATGTACATAATACCTCATCTCCGAAATATAGAAAAATAAAGCAGAGGAAATAAAAAAGAAAAAAAAGTTATAACCAAGCCATCCTCAGCCTATCGATGATGATATATCTTCTTAGTGTCCTAAGTCATAACTTATTGACATAGATGAATGTCTAGCGTAACTGTTAGAACGGAATTTCTCATTATTAAAACAGGATATCAGGCTAGATAAGAGATAAGTCTTTGAAGTCAACTTTATATTATTTAACATCAGTATATTGATACCAATATGTAGTGTCTTCAAATTTCAATATGTTATCTGCTATGTGCTAATTCTGATTATTTTTATTGTCTTTAAAAAGACAACGAAAATCCCTGTTATTATATTCGTGCTAATTTAGTCGGTCTATTTAGTAAGACATATGTTGTCTGGGAACTACGATAGAAGTTAATGATTCTCTAAATTTGGGGAATGGGTGATATAATTCTTAATTCCCAATTCCCACTTAACACAGCAAAAAACAATTATCCTGTTTTTGTTTTTCTTCTAACAGTAACGAATTTTTATCAAAACATATAATATAAAATAATATTTATTATCATTTTCTTCTGTTTTTGTTTGCTATATTTTTAATATATGCGAAAGATCTGTCAATATCTTAGAGATTAGGCATTATGATTATTCACATTATTTATATTGTACGTACTTTTATCCTCATCTTCATTGCCATATTCACAAAGTTTCAGACGTTATACGCTCCGGGCTTCTTCAGTTGATTGGAATTTCGAAACGAACCCTTTATTTCGTTCACCGGGGTCAAAGTGCCATGCCTCTTCCTGATGTCTCCGTTATTTCACTTTAACTAACTTCGCCATTTTTTTTTAGTTCACCACTACTGTAGCGTGGTATTGAACTCAAAATTCTTTGGGTCTAGTCAGTGGATCTAAACAACGCCTTTATCCATTGAGCCATGGACTTAACCCAAAGAATTATGAGTTCAGTACCTGACTCAGGCAGTGTCGACCCAAATCTTGGAGATTTGAGTTAAAGTTAGTGTTGTGGTAGGATCCACCTAATTTGCATAGTGGAGTACCGACCATATAAATATGGTTGGTACCGGGAAGAGAGTAGGAGGAATCAAGAGATTCAATCCAGAGACTCTGCCCGACTGCGACTAAGTCAACACATTTTCCAGGAACGGTACTTCCAGGAATATACAAAAGACTATATGTAAATATTGTGTACACTTTCTTGTTTCAATACATTTTGTTCTAAGTACATTTTGTGCTGCATTATTATTCCATGCATTAGTCAAGTTTCAACAGTTAGATAACTGAGACATCCGCAAGAGGCATGAAACGTGGAACTAGAGCAAACTACTTCGGTGTACGAAAAAAAAAAGGGTTCAGTTAGAAATTCCAATCACCTGAAGAATGCCGAAGAGTAAACGGCCGAAACATTTTGAATAATGCAGTGAAGATGAGGATATCAGTCCAAATAATGTTAATAATTTAAATATATGAAAGAATTGTGATCCCTTATTTTTCCTTAAATTAAGAATATTTAATCAAGGAAAGCCTAAAAATCAAAATGGAATGTCACGTGATACATTTGGGTAGCGTGTTTTCAAGTCTTTATAGTGTGAATTTATTTGTTGATCCCTTCACTGTTTTCTAATATTTCTTCTTTCCTAATTGTCAAAAATCGATAGGAAAAAAATGTAAACAACAAATATCGCTCCCTGGTTTCTTGTTGAGAGAAATTCAACGAAGTATTTATTTTTATCTCAAAAGAACATCACCTTTGATATTAAGTTCCAAGCCGGCCTGTCTACCCACCATTCCTGTGTTTGATGTGATTATTCGTCGAGTGGAGGAAGGAAGAGGTGAATTTATTTATTGTGTTTCTCTTGCGAAAACATCTTGAGAGATAAAGGGATTGGTAAGGAAAAACACCTGAAAAATATCAGAAAATCTTTCATGAAAAAGTACTAAAACTACTAAAAAATGTTTTATTTCTCTTTTTTATTTGTATCTTTAATTCATCTTATTTTTTCAACCGTATTAGCCGTCTTATTCTCCAGCTTTCTTCGGATATATTTAAATGACGCTGACTTTTTCTGAGGTTAGCTAATCGTTATACACAAATAATTTTAAATCTCAGTCAGTTAGATCACTAAAAAGGTTAAGACAGTGAAAATCATTAAGGCCATGAAGAAAACAAACCAGAAGACCAGATACTAATGCGGAAATGAAGGCAGAACTCTACACGTGTTCAAAAACATGGAATGACTATGAGTTTGACAATAAAGGACCTGTCAACTACCTACTTCTGTTTTATATATTATGTAACTACTTATCTGTCAACATATACGCCATGTTTATTTTTCTACTAAACTCTTGTTTCATATATTATGTAACAACTTATCTTTTAACATATACGCCATGTTTATTTTTTGTAATAACCTCTTCTGTTTCATATATTATGTAACAACTTATCTGTCAACATATACGTAACTTCCGACTTCCTTTTGTTCACATTTTCTTCTGCATATTTGGGTGCTAATTGCTACTAAACATGTTCATTGTTTATATTTTCGTACATTGATAAAACTGTCCTGATGAGATAGAAGTTCCACACAGTAAAGTTCTTTTGAATATCTCATAATCAGGGGCTGCCAATGATCTATTTAATATTCTTAACCGTGCCTTTCTTGATCCGACAAATATCTCAAATAATTATTGATGCAAATATATATATATATATTTTTATCCTGCAACATTTTATTTCAAATATTACATAGATAAAGCCGTGCGTAAAGTGTGGGCTGTACTTGTCAGAACAATTTCTTGTATCTCCTTGAGGCATGGACTTCCAGGAATCCCTTCAATAAGTCTACTGCAATCTTTTCCAACCAGTCCTAGGGCTCCAACTACAACAGGGATTGTTGATGTTCCCATATGCCACATTTTCGAGATTTCTATTTCAAGGTCCTTGTATTTTGACAGCTTTTTAAATATCTTCAAAGATACATTGCAGTCAGCAGGGACTGCCATATCAATAAGGCGGCACGGTTTTTGTTTGTGGTCTTTAATAACAATTTATTATTATTATTATTATTATTATTATTATTATTATTATTATTTTCCTTTGGTTTCTGATGCATACTCATTTCTTTCCGGGACCCAACCAGTGATCTAAGGTAAGAATTGGCATCATGATATTTTCCACTGAGCAATTTTGAAAATAAAAAATCAATTCCTGGCCTCCGACAAGTGGAATGGCTGATGTCATCCTGTGTCACATTTTTGAGATTTCGATTTCGATTTCAATGATATTTTGATAGTTTTTTGGAAGATCTTCACATATACATTATACTATACATTGACTGCCACATCAATAAGGATGCACATTTTGTCTTTGTGGTCTCATGATGTCAAAGTCATTAGCTTTGATTGTTCTGTTTGTAACTGTTTTGTTTTCTTACAGGTCCTATCTTCGTACCCGGTCTGGGTGGTGGTTATACGAATTTCTTGCAGTTTCCGTTCTGTAAATGTTGCGGATTTTCTAGTGCAGATATTTTGGCCCAATTAATCGTGCCGTGTTTTATATTCGCTGGGTAGAACTACCGCATAAACCTGATACAAGATCATTAATTATTTCTGCATAATTATCACAGAATCTGAATGTTGAACTAAAACAAGTTTTCACTAGGTATCCTTGGTAATTTCTAGTTAGCAAGCCGGTGCAGCAAGAATAAAATCTTCAGTTTCAGTTTTTACGTCTGTACTAAGTAGCCACTGATGGGTACGAGGTTTGTCTACATCAGATTGTTTGGTACGGACCGAGCATGGATCGTGAAGCAGTTATCTTGCCATCGTTTATGTATCTGCTCGGTTGCATTTGCTTTTACTTACCTTTTTAATTATTTTTAATATATTATTATTATTATTAGTAGTAGTAGTAGTAGTAGTATTTCGCAGCGCACAACACATGATGTTGGTTGCTCCTTTTCAGGTCATCTCTCGTGACTTACTTAAATGAATTGGTTATTTGTTATTTTTACCGACTGCCTGTATCCAATAATTTTAAAAGTATACTTTTTGTTTCTTGTACGCATGCATTTCTGATGGACACATTTGTAAATCAGAATACACTATCTGCAAGTTATTTCCAATCCTTTGAACAACATCCCTGTGCTCCACTGATCACTGGTACTCTAATTACTTTCTTATCTGTTCAATGTAGTTGACTATAGTCTCCTATTCTTTGTTTTTTGTTCTCTTGCCAAATGGATTGAAAATTCCAGTCTTCTTGCAATGTTTGTGTGTGTGTCCATCAGGACTCAATTTGCTTTAAAGCTTTCACTCTATCGGAATATCCTACAAGTTGTTCATTTCGCTATTCTTTCTACTTTCTTTTCTCGTCTTTGTAAAAATTGTCACTACATTGAAGCCCGTAATTTTTACACACCTTCCAATTATTTTTAAGAATATCTTATTTATTATTACGTTCATACATTCTTTCTTTAAAAAAAAAGAATGTATAAACATAAAAATGTTTTAGAAATAATTGTCGGACTTTGTCCATATCATAATGTGTGACGTCATTTGTTTACATTTGGATACGCATCGAGCGGATATGAATGTACGTGAGAAAATCATGGAAAATTGTAGGTTAAAAACAGTAAAATCGACCTTGCTAACCGAAACGCTCCTCGGCAAAAGGGAAAAAACAAATCAGGCTCTATGACGGTTCCGTATAAGATACAGGTTTGATTCCTGTTGGAGAACGCATATTTTCTATGACAATTTCTCGGATATTCAGGACGGGAAATGTTAATAATACTTTTTTATTATAAACAGAACATTAACTTAAATACACATATCTCTAAAAAAAAAATGTATAATCATAAAAATGTCTTAAAAATAATTATCGGACTTTGTCCATTTCATAATGTGTGACACTTTCCAAGAATAACGGTAGCAACTTTTCCTGCTCGAATTTCTTATATTCATTCAAAGTTATCGACTGACATTCTCATACAATCCGATTGGTAACATCTTTCTCTCTACGCTGAATTGCTGATGTTATCAATATTTACATTTACCGAGTTTTTGTTAAGAATTCATAATCCTGCCCTGCTATGAATAATCTTAGAGTCTCATTCTTCAAATAAACTTCCCCGATCCATGTCCACATTTTTTACTCGTCTATTTCCGACACTTTTTCAAAAACTGAATGATCATCCTTATCTATAAATTTTCATTTTCATAGCAAAGCCAATATTTTCTTTTTTTTTACAACAATGTACAACAATTATTCTATCCGTATTTATCTCACTTAATAATTTATCGGTACAATTTTCCATAGAACGACAAAAACAAGCGGACTAAATCTATAATATTTACTCTGCACACAACAGACAGTTTTTGCCTTTCTGTTCTCTTCCAGTAAAATCTTTTCACCTTTTCCATCTTCTGCTTATGTTCACCTGTTTCTTGTGCATGTTCCACGGATCAGTTTATTATTATTATTATTATTATTATTATGAAAAATAAAATTGTCAGTTCCGTACAATTCCATAACACGAAATTACACGAGACATGGAATAAAGCAAAGTTTTAAAAATATATGCATTTTACTTTTCACAAATGTCGATGCTATGTGATAGTTAACCTGGCGTGTACTTTTTTTACATTAATTATATATTGCAGAATAGATGAGATGTTTCACACAGAGAATTTTTATACTGGGATTACTACATTTTTATTTTACCGAGAATTTAATCATTGTAGTAGAGTGTTAATTTTATGTGGCATCTTCTGTTCACTTGTCAGTGTGAATATCATTATATATTCTTAATGAATATGTTGTCTCATTATAAAAATAATAATAATAATTATTATTATTATTATTATTGGTGTTGATGTTGTCTCATCTATTTTGTTTGATAACATCACTAAACACTTTCCAAATTATAGGTTGTCTTTTATTTTGCCCATTGGTTTAATTCATCCGACATTTTTCACGGGAAGAGTAAGAGCAGCAATTAGCAAATCGGCGAGAACATATTTTATTGATATAAATGTAAGTTAAGTACAAAACTAATTCACAGTTTATACAATATTCTTAATTGTGCAGAGAAATGACCTTTTAGTTTTCTTTAAATAGCCCAATTTTGTCAAAGTTTTACAACATATGGAGGCCCGCTTCTCCGTCGTTGAATAATCAGATAAAAAAGATTTATGTTGTTCATCTATAATCCAATTAAATTAAAAAGTAGGTTCATTTAGGCACCGTTGTTGAGAACATGGACACCATGACGCAATTCACTCTATGTTGTACTTCATGGCATTCGCGCCGAAAAATCCAATATGTACATTTCAGTGTGTTTGGCTGTTAATTTTAGGAGATTGCAGAAGTACGGAAAAATATCGATTAGTCCAATGTAGATTTCAAATGTATAGCAGCCCGAAAACATCATTGTAATCGTTCTCATAATAAAAAAAAAAACTACCTAATTTCTTGGTGAGCGATTCAGACTCAAAATAGATGCCCGCATCAAGTGACTTGAGGAGGTAGTTCTGTCTGGGTCAAGTGGGTTGCTGTTTGAAGACCCTAGATCTGACAACAAGACTCTCTACCATGTGACACTAGCAGGAGAACCGAATCATGGCAGTCAGACAATTTCTTCGACCACATCGGACTTTACATCTGGCCACCTAATTCCACAGTTTGCAACCCCTTGATTATTATGTGTGGGGCGTAGTTCAGCAAGAGACCAACAAAATTACTTGAAACACCACAGATGAACTGAAGGCAAAGATTACGACAGCATGCACCAACTTAAACAAGGAGAACAACCAGAAGAGTTACAGGTGAATCCGAAGTCTTCTTGAGTCCATGATTGAAACTAATGACGATTCTATTGAATACAGTTACTATTTTCCTAAAAAGTTGTTTTCATATGTATTTTTATGAATTTCAAACGACAGTGCGACTGTCCACACGTTCAATGAACATTAAATGTGTCCTTATAAGGAAACAGTTAATATTACAATTACCAATAGAGATGAGAACAGATACTACCCTTTGACCGATCACCATAACTCAACGGTTAAATCTGAAACAATTTTTACGTGCGATATTTCTATGTTCCCAAGTTAATATTTATAAAGACACTTGTACGCAAATTGTTAATGAGTGTTAGAGAATTAGAAAAAAAAACTACAGAGATTTGAGAGGCCAATAGAATAATAAAAATTAAGAAGAAATAAGATATCATTGCATTTAAATTATTGAAGATCAAAGTTAATTGGGATGCAAATAACCCAGAAGAGAGTACCACAAATGAGAGGTGCGACATAAGAAACTTTTAGCATAAAACTTGCAGTTACATCTTGTGTTTTAAACTTACCGACATTCTTTTGCTGACTTTAAATTTTTGAAGACTAGGTACTATAGAGGAAAGTTCATCACAACAATTATTTCTAGAAACGACGGCGGTAGAATTGGGACTGAAATAGAGACATCATGTTAGGACAAATAATACTGCAGATTCTTCTGTGGATTTTATTAGTTTTATTATCTCCATGAAGGAGAAATATTTCCCATTTGAAGTAAGTTGGAAATGTCCCACAAGCATAATCAGGGAGCGTACAAATATTGGCTCATTTAATGTTGAAGGTGAAACAGTAAAATTATCAAGAACTCATTTCTCTCCAGTTTTGCCAAAGTAACCTAAAATTTTAAAATATATACATTTTATTCATTATTTACTAGTCTGTCATATGACAATTGTGATATATTTATTCACATGTAGAACATCTGTTTACAAATGAACGCCGGAACGTTCATAATTTTGTCTAAAGAATATTAAAATATAGCTCAGAATATCTTCTTTATTTACTCATCCATACTTTAGCAGTTTTATATCACGCTCGTAAGTTAAAACAGGATTACGTTATATCATAGTCGAGAAAGATAAAATAAGGTTTTGTGTGTTAAACCACAAAATTTACTGGCTTTATATAATTAATGACTTATTTATTTCAGTTTTTATTTTTCGGAACTTTGTTTTAATGCATATTCTGAATTCATTGTCTTAATTCTATAGATTTTTATCGTAATCCTAATACACAAACTCATCTGAATCTTTAATGAAATATTATTTGCACAAAGAAGAACAAAAAAATTCTATATATTAATCTCACATTTCTTAATTAGTGGTTAATAAAAACTGAGATATCATCAAAAGTAGAAATTACTAAACAAATATTTGAAAAGCAATGTACACTTACTAATAACTATATTTATATATATATATATATGTGTGTGTGTGTGTGTGTGTGTGTATTAAGGCAGCAATCCTTCTTTCATGCACATTTCATTGAAAACGACAGACAAGGTGCTTTTATTTAGTTTTTTTTTAGACAATTTCCCATACGATCTAATTTTTTTTTTCTTCTCGGTTGATGAATTATATAAAAAAGATCATGTTTTAACTGTTAAAATAAGAAATAGTTTCTTGTATCTATGTTTTATAAAATGTTTTCATTATTCAAAACACGGTCAAGATATTATGTCCATGTTGAATGTTACTATTAACTGTTGGTTTATTTGTTTCTATTAATGAGGGTTTCATTATTTTTAACCATTTATTGCATGTAGATGATGCTGTTATACTATTGTTGTCCACAAGTATGTTACGAATAATGTCCGGTAGGTCTCCATGAACATTTAAATAAGATTTAATTAAGCTATTGCCAGAAAGATGTAGAGTGAGAGCACGAGGTAAACATGTAGTGTGGATTATAAAATCATTTACGAACTTTGATTGATCAGTAATACAATTACTTAATGAACTTTTAAATTCGTAAATAATATTTGCCCTATGTATCTAAAATGTTTCATGTTTCAATCGTTGATAGTACTTCTTCAGGCGATGGTAAGTTACAGTTACTTATCATAGTCTGAAAAAATACAATCAAATATTGAAACATGAATAATAAATTACTAAATTATCTAATATTTTTCTGCTATATGCCACTTCCCTTCAAGAAAGTTGATCCTGTGTCTTTAACAACTTTCTATATCGTATAGCTCTTAGCTTTTTTCTACCCTTGCCCTACTTCCTCCATTCATTCACACAAGTTCGATGACTTGTCCTCGCTATGCCCTGTGCGTGTTATTTTTCAAAGTCTCTTTACTCTTTATGCCTTCAAATAATTCCGACTGTCTTGTCCTTATTCGGAGTGAAAGTGTTCTTTCGATTACCATTGCATTTTTGACTTTCTTGAGGTTTACTCGCTCCGTCCATGGAATTCTAAGTATGTTTCTGTGGGACTACATTTCTCCAGCTCCTATTTTGTGGTCATCCATAAAGAAAATTGTCCAAAATTTACTGCCATATAAGAGGATGCATACCACATACAGCACGTTTTGTTTCTTTCTAGCGATATTTTCCGTTTCGCAATACCCTGGTTAGCTTTTAAAATGTCCGCTTTCTCTAATCCAAAGCGTATTCTGGTCGCGATGTCGCGTTTTCCTACTATGTTAACGCACTTCCCAGATACTTAACTTTTGAATCTATTTAATATTTCTATCTTCAATTTGTAACATGCATATATCGTTTTTTTTTCCTTTTGCTGATAACCATAGTTTCTGTCTGCTTGCAATTTCACGCTCGCTTTCTTCTAAAACCGTATCTAGGAGGTCTTGTAGTTTCCTTTCCAAATCGACTATCAGCACAGCATCATTGCTGTATTTTATGTTAAGATTATGCCCACCGATATTAAATCCTGCTAGATTTTCAACATCCTTAGTATAGTGTCGCCGTAGAGTTTTATCAATCTGAGGAGAATAGACATCTATATCTCTGTTATCCTATCTATTTTCGTATAGCTACACTATTTTTTTATCTGTATGCAGGCAGTTTTTTTCTAGTATAACTTCTGGATTTTTCAAGTCATATTTGCAGGTAGGCCTAGTTTTCCTAGTAGTTCAAATAGATCATTGTGCTGTGCTTTCCCAAATGATTTGGCGTAATCTACAGGGTGGTCCAAAAGTATTGTGGCCTACTACCAAAAAGTAATGAGAACAATAGAAGATCAAGTATTACAGTAATATAAAGTACATGTACTGGATAAGATTCGTTTACTTTTATTGACGCTGTCACACATCGAGAAAGCATATTTGTACGAGCTGAAACAGAAAATTATATTCTATATATTTTTGGACCACCCTGTGTAAAAAATGTAATTACACTTACTTCTACATTAGCATTGCTCTGTCCGATATCATTCTTACTTGTATCAAACATTTCTGGTGTCCCTGACAAAGCCACACTGTTCTTTTTCTGTTTACGGTCTAAATCTTCTTCGACCTCACTTCATCTGGATTTGCAAGATATGTTTGGTTATCTGGCTCATTAAACTGATTGTCCTATGGAGATCACATTTGTTAGCACCTGGTCTCTTACGAAGATGGATTTAGTGGGGTTCTTTAGTATGTGGCTACTTATATATATTACGTTTATTACTTCTGTGATCTTGACAATGCTGAAGTCGACTAAATCTGTGAGCATGGGTTACTGATGTCCATCTTTTAACATTTCGGGGCCTTCTCTATTTCCCATCTTAGGATTCTCTCTCGCATTGTGGAAAAATTATTATTCTCTTCTCATTGCCCGGCCCTTTTAAATTTAATAAATCCTATTCGTTGATTCATCTCTCGTCTTATTAGTTAATTTATTCTTATGCAAACCTGCTTCGTTTTTATGCGTATTCATTATGTCATCGCAAGCCAGGCAATAAATCCACTAACATGCAAGAGATTACTGTATGTGAGAGAATATAAAAAAATATTAAGGAAAGACGAAAATAAATAGACAGGAATTAAGAATAAGGGGAGAAAAAGAAGATCCATCCCTTTCTCAAGGGTATTAGCACGTAAGTGAATGAATTAGAATGGAATTCGAACTCGGCTCTCCGATTGTTCAATTACTTCACCGTACCTCTTTAATTATTGATCTTTTAATCTGATAGAAGACTGTCGCTAACACAGTCGACACTTGAATATGTTTTGCTTTGCGGAACTGTGTTTCTGAAATTTTGTTCATAGTTACATAATCCTTCTGCGTTCATTTTGTCTCCTGTGTTATATCATGTCCAGAGTGATCTTGTTTGGTCCTGGAACCAGGTGTTGGTGATTATTGATCTTTCCTTGAGCAACACAGAACCTATCGTCGCGGTGCTCATTTTGGTATCCTCTTTCAAAGTTGCCGGCCATTTCGTCTTCTTTTTTTTTTCCTACATTGAAGAAGCTTGCCTGATGTCACATTCTTCGAGTAGGAGCGGTAAAGCCAGCCAGATTAAACGATGGTTTCCTCAGCAAAGAAAAGCATAGGTTCAATTCCTAACGGATAACGTATTTTCTTTTTCCAGTATTTCTAGAATGCACAGGCCGTTAGATTTAATATTTACTGTTTAATAAATGAAACTTGGACGTCAATTTCAAATACGACGTATCGACTATAATAACATTTGAAGTAATGAAATTTCGGCTTAAAATATATGTTCATGACTTCTTTTATTTTTACTCTCTCTCCTACCCGTGTCTCTCTGTGTGTCACTCTCACTCTCTCTCTCTCGTCTCTCTCTGCCTCTCTCTCTCTCTCTCTCTCTCTCTCTATATATATATATATATATATATATATATATATATATATATAGATATATATATATGGGTGGTGCCTCCAAAAATAGAAAAAAGATCATACGATGATGAAAATCAGCTTTATCGTCAAAATTTTTGTTATTATCAAGAGGAAGTCCAAATTATTTTGGATTATTTAATTACATTTTTAATGTTTTCTAGCACGTTCGGAATTCTGGTTAAATATCTTATTTTCTTCCGTGAACGAGTGGGCCGAAGGATTTTTAATATAGTTTTTGGCGTTAAAAACACATTGTTTTGGAAATTCTAGCAAAATGAAATAATAATAATTGTCTGATTTTAATTAAATTCATAAGATTATTCACAAATTAATTATATTTAATTTTTTTTTTTTAAATACTTGGTAATTTTTTTATATCTGTTAGCTCCACTTAATTTTATAAAACTTTGAAAAATTGAAGAATTTGAATCATCAAAATTTTGTGTCAAATAGAAAGACAATTTACGGAAAATCTGCACTGAATCGCAAATTAAAAAGTCAATGAGATAAAGAAATTTAGTTTTTAAAATTCTCTATTAATTTTAGTCTTTTAGATGATATTATTCTTAAGTAAAAACTACATATATATATATATATATGTGTGTGTGTGTGTGTGTGTGTGTGTGTGTATGTGTGTGTGTTTGTGTGTGTGATTTTAGCAATATTTAAAACGAATACAAGAAGTAAGGAGATGACAATATCTCTAACACATAACATTTAACATGTGAACAAATACGGCAAATAAAGTATAAATTTTAAAAGATCATTTGATACACATACTGTATAATGTTTAAGTAACAATTTTGGGATCTTTTTATCACGTGTTAATTATATGCTTTAACACCTCTCCACCAAGCTTTAAGTGGCGCCTTATTTAGAACCTGTTTTAATATATTACATTTTCTGATATCCTACCATAACACATATGAACAGTAATTACGTCAGTGATGTGATTACTAATTACAAGGAGTCTTTTATGTCATTTAACAAAGAAAATTGCTAATAGGTTACTCATATCTTTAAAATTGTCTAATGTAATTATTATAATATTCAATAAAAAGAATATGTCGTTCACAGGCTAAAAATGGGGAATACATTGTCATTAACACCCTTATTGTATTATTTTATGATTAATTATATAATTCTATTATCATTGGTCAGAAAGTGTAGGTAAGTAATTTGGAAAATCGAAAGAAGTGGTAGTATTTCGATATATTGTCACAGAGAAGATTTATAGTAAACTTTAGAAAAAGAACGTCCTTTCCTACTGAGAAACGTTCAACTTGGGCGTGATACAGATGATATTTACCTCCCTAGGACATAATCCTTTTGACACAGCCTGATTGTTTTTCTTGTCATTTTCACGAAACACAAGAACATATCTTGTGACTCCTATTATACATTCTTGGAAATGAACAATGCCCGCGAAATACTACTCTGATAAAATTCCCTATTGTAAGTTTGTAACAATAGTCAGGAACTTCGGTGCATGATCCTAACTTACAGAAAATCCTTGACAGATGCTATAGTGATGGAAAATCAGTTTCACCCCATAGGAAGTGATCAGCATAGCTCATTGTTTGGAGATGCTTTGGCAAGTTTTTCATGCTGTTATTTTTCTACGAACGCATCATAATATTCGATATGCTTCGCCACTGATGACAAGTTGTAAAAAAGCCTTTGTTATTTTTTGTAGCAGCCAGGATAATGAATATCCACTGTTATATCTTTCTAAAATAAGTAAAATAAAGACAAAAAATATCATGCAGTCGTATAAACGAAACTGGGAAAACCATTTACAGCACGTGAACGGATTTAATTTTTTTTCAAATATAATTAAATAAAAAAGTTGATCCAAATAATTTTCAAGATACTCAGTGAATGGTTGCCCTCATCTAGTTTAACAAAATTAACAACGGCTTTTCTTTGCAATAATTTGTTGATAAAAAATGTTTGAACAAAGTAATTAGAAACAATTTTTTCTATCCTCTGCCAGTCGCAATGATGGAGAAAGCATTACCTCGAACTATCGCCAGTGAGACACGCTGCAACAGCTACACTGTTTCAAGAGGCTCGTCGCTTAATCGAGACGCAATCGAGCCAATCCTCCGAAGGAACGCCATCGAACGAGGGCCAATAACCCCAGAAGTATCCACTGCCTCAGGAGTGAAAAAAATCTATCAGCAAGAGAAGAATATTTAACTATTTTTTGGGGGGTCTCAGTGAAAGACCCCGGCTCAACCGCGGACCTGATCAAATTACCAGCCGAAAATGCATTCGCACAGGTTGCATCCCAAAACAACGACTTCCCCATTTTAAAAGGGAAAATGTTAATGCCAACCGATCGCTTTCCATTACCACGGTCGAGGCCTACGGGTTCGATTTGAGAAGGAAATTTTCAAGATTAGTATCTAACAGCTACATAAACAATATTCGTATTTTCAGGATATCCGTATTTTTCTATAAATAATATATACCACAATGTGTAGAAAAAGAGTTCTGAACAATAAATCCTTTATACATACAAATGTTACCTAACATTCTCGGATTTAGTTTTATTGATTCCGACATAGGCCCACTTTTGAATGTCAGTATGTTCGCTACATAATGCAGGTCACTATGATCGATACACAAAGGAGGTCGATTCTTGTTAATAATCACTTGGTGAGAGAATGCCAGCATTGCAGATATGTTGGGAAATATTTAAAAAAATGACAACAGAGTCATCCAGTAATTCACTAGAGAATTTACTTTAGAATTTCAACTTTTATTTCCATATTTCAAAAAGCTTACAGTGATCGACAGACACACGAAAAGGCTGGAAGACACGACAATCGAAACATTATGATAAGAATCTAAAAGATGAGGACATCATATTTTCTCTATAGCCTGTATCAGCTCTTTATGGTATCCGAAACTTAAAAAAATATTCTGAATAATTAATAGATTTATTTGTATAACTTCAAACATCATTTGAATGAACCCGTGTTTGGATAAAAACATTGTTTTTTTTTTAATAATGCTTATTACTTCTAAGAGATTATTAAACAGGACATGGTTATGTGCTTAGCGTAAAAGACAAAATAGAGCCTTGATATGAAACATTCAGTGCCTGAGTGTTCTAGAGCAGGCGGTATAAGACGGTTGCTTTTCTTCAAAAATTGGACACAGATACAACCCATGACGAAAGACACTTTTTTTTTTATTAGGTTTTCTCATTTATTCAAGCCGGCATATTCATCGTAAAAAAGCGGTGTCTATTTTAAACACGGGTCCGCTAAAAATATTTTTTGAAGCAATGAAATAATTATATATACAAAATTACTGCACATGTTGATTCAAATTCTTTTGAAATTGTTAAGATAATTATAAATGATATAAAAATATATCATAATAATAATTTATTTTGTCTTAAAGAGCATACAGTCGTAAATGCTTCCGCTGCTTAAACATCCATATTAGCTAAAAGTGACAATTCATTAAAAAAAAAAACAATAATAGTAATAATCGTAGTATACAAGGCTGAAACGTTAGAGAAAAAGGTTTTTTGTCCTCGTATTAGTATAACGCAATGGTAGCTCTTTAGATATACTAAGTTGCTAAATTGTCAAAAGGAAAAAAAACGGAGCTCAAATGAATGTGGCAAGATTTTATTGTTTCAGTATTCGAAAAGAAGGAAATTTGCCTGAAATTACAGCATTAGGAATGATTTTTATTTTAGATCGATATGCGCGAAATTGGATCCAAATTATCCCAAAATATTATTCATTCGGTTCAGAAGTGGATTTTCAAATATGTATTCCAGACAATTGCACTCATTCCAATAAAACTAGCAATTGCAATAAAGAATAGAAATTAAATGTTCATTTCTCATGATATCACAGGTGGATATGTATTTGAGCTTAAAATTTTATACATATATACATACATACAGACAGACACGCATAATTATATATATATATATATATATATATATATATATATATATATATATATATATATATATATGTATGTATGTATGTATATGTATATATATATATATATGTATATATATATATATAAATAAAATAAAAGTGAATATTAGTGAACACTTAGAGGAGACAGGCTGTTTCATACTAGACGCAATCATATTGCATCTTGCATGAAAAAGCCTGTCGCCTCTAAAACAGTTGACTTCAATGTTCACATTTATATTTACACAAAATGTTCACTTTATATTTACACGCTCTATCACTGATATTGAGCATTTTATCCAATAAATATAGCACACCTTAAAAGTATATTTCTTCATATATATATATATATATATATATATATATATATATATATATATATGTATAAGAGTATATAACTTCATATATATATATATATGTATATACATATATATATATATATAACTGTATATATCATCAGATATATATATATATATATATATATATATATATATATATATATATATATAGTTAGTTAGTTATAGATACAGAGCGATAGATAAGATAAATGCATAGATTGAATTTATATCATACACGGCCAAACAAAACAGACTGTCACTGTTCACCTCATTTTTATATTTACATACGCTTTGATGCTGTGAACTTTTATATACACATATATATACATGACATATGACATGACATGATATATATATATACTGACGAAGTGTTGGCTGAAAATAATCCTTAAAATAGAACGATTTTACTAGGTTTTCAAATATATATATATATATATATATATATATATATATATATATATATATATATATATATATATATATATATATTTATATTCATCAACCTCTGTTTATATATATATATATATATATACATATATATATATATATATATATATATATATATATATATATATATATATATATGCAAATATATAGAAAAAATAGGAAAGAACACTTTAGCTAAATAATCCGGAGTTCTATAGTATTTTTGTTTTTATTTTTAAAAAAACAGTTCTCCATACAGAAGTAGAGTTTAAATTATAATTATTTTTTTAAAATTTTCAGAAATAGATTTTTCGCTTTACATAAGAGTTCTCATGTTTCAAAAACAGGAGACAAAACGTTTCTAAATTATTAAATTAAATTGAATTAAAGATCTAGCCCTTTTCCTAAAAAAGCGAAAAATTTAGGAATTGCTAAATTTTCGCTTGAGTATGAAACAGGACTTGATACTTTTAATTCAATTTAATTTTGATAATTATACTGAGGTTTTTAGCTATTTTTTGAAACATGAGAATATGTAGCGAAGGAATCATATTTTAAAAATGAATTATAATATATATATATATATATATATATATATATATATATATATATATATATATATATATGTGTGTGTGTGTGTGTGTGTATGTAGAGAGATTTTTATATATATGAGCACTGCTTTTATTATTTATCAAGACGCCAGTATGTGTATGGTCTAGAACCCTCCAAATTAGATATTCCATATTGGCCCTTTGCCTAAATTGGCTTATAATTACTACTACCTATTCTCTTAAAGAAAGCTTTTGCCTTACCCTATTACTTGCTTCCTGACACTCACCTCTAATATATCCATGTTTGTTGGCTGTCCCATTGATTGCTTGGAACCCCATGGCTCAACAATTGAAATGTCCAGTGATGATAACACACGCCTCCATATTTTACATGCCAACCAGAGTAGTGGTTAAACCCCTACGGTGTGAGGACTTCATCTCGCAGCGGTATATATATTCTTCTTCAGAATCGACATGTCAAAAACCGCTATTCCTAGTGAGTGTAATGGCAGCAGATTTGACTCGTATTAGAATCAAGAGTTCAAACTCAAATAAAAATTTGAATTTCAACATCGTTTTTCGAAGATGGAAATATTTTTGAAAATAAGAGTTACTGATATGTACTCGGTTAGGCAAGAAAAAATGTAACTGTTTAGTCACTATAATTTGTTTAATGTAAAGTTTACATATTATTCCGTTTCTCTTTCTTAATATATCTGAGTCAATATGTATATGAATGAGGGCGCGAATATTAAAGTAAGTTCCTCCGAGATCGACGTAATACTGCTATCAACCATGACATCTGCTCGATAAAATTCTTCTTGAATATTAAAAAATTCTAATTATATTAAGAAATATGTCCGCATTGAGATGGACATTTCCAATGATTAGACTTCATATAATGCAGAGTTTTGCATTTTAATATTCATTTCTGCAATTATTTTTTTTCTTCCATTTACAAAAATAAGTGCTTCTTATAAGACACATTTTATATTCTATGGATAAACGCGTGCTAGTATATGTCCTTGTTTATTATTATGAAAACAATCATGTCTTCCGGTCTACAGAGTGATATTTTCTGTAAGGAAAATTCTAAGAGAAAACGAAACAATTTCCTCAATTCAAACCGAGAAGTCATTGAGCCGATTTCAGGTTAAAATTCTACAAATCGTACCAGTATTCATTTGGGAAAATGTTCTACAAAGTTGCAATTCTCTGGAAGGAGCTGACTTCATCTAACTTCCTTCTTACTAATGGATTACAAAAGGAATGACTATTAATTGATGTTGTTAATGTGTCATGGTGCGCATAAATTTAAACTTCTTAACTGGTGGGACTGCAACTCGTCTAAACTTGTGTAAAGTGGCGAAGTAAATCTAAATTGTAACTAAAGCGCTAAGTGAGGATTGGGCAGTTACAGCTCGGATATGTCAAATAGTACCCAATTTCTAATCTAATCTGATTCCTTTAAAAATGACAGAAAATGTCAGATTATCACAATACCCATAGGTCATGGATTGCTTAATCTGTTCAAACCAGTGTCAATGGCCTGCAGTCGGTAACAATTTCCGAGAAAATAATTATGGAGTCAATTTTCTCTCGGCCTTTCATTCAACACCAATTTCTTTCCTAATATATATACAATTCTTCACTTCGAAACATCATAAAGAAATACTCAACCCCAGTCGACAAAAATAAGAAAAATTAATTACTTATTTATTACAAAAAATTTAAAATCAATGACCTCATCGTCAAAACTAACGATTCACCTGCAATATCTACATTACAGAGAATCAATATTATTTGCGAATTTGCAAGTCCCTTAAAGAGCCGTGTTCTCGATCAATCCAAACTTGTAAATAATTATATTTGATATACTGCAACATGTTTAACAAGAAGACATACGTTCCCTCTCACTGATAATGGCTCAATTAGGTCTATATTTAAATACACATGGCGACCTATCAGACTCTCTCCGTAATTTAATCTTTGATAATACAAATACAATAGCATCATTCACATGTACGAGAAGGATAAAAATAATGGAAATATTATTAATAAATAGATAAATCCAAAATTTAATAATATCAACTGTTAAAATGGTCACAACGTACTCACCGTGTTTGGAAAATAAAACAATTACTGTAACTCTTGATAAAACAATTCATATGTTCAGTTCAATGTAGAATAAAATTCATAGTTTATAATGTCTAAAAGTATAGCTGAAAGCGCTTAGAAAACATTCGGAGAAGGTTTTATAATATTTACCTCCTGAAAAAAAAATTATATATGAATACATGCGAAGTTATAAAAAAAAGTCAACCACCACAACCACACAAAAAATAGCCATTTTGCTCTGTGTCTTCTCAAGGACGATGTTGAAAATAAAATAAATGGTTTAAAAGTTTTTCAAAAATAGAATAACCAAAAATAGAAAGATTCAGAAAAGAATTGTTGCTATTCAGATATTTAAATACGTGTAATATTAAAATAATTTATATAACTAATAATTATAAAATCATATGATAAAATAATATTAAAATATATATATATATATATATATTTTATATATATGTTTATTTTCATTTCTTCATTGAAATTATGTTCGACAAGGACTCTGCCAACTGATTTTTACAGTTATGCCTGAAATCCTTTTCATTTGTTTTTATCTAAAAGTTTTAAAATGTGGTTTAAACTCGCGTCAAAGACTTTACAATCAGATTTTTTACATAATTATTATTTTATCAGTGAATAAATACAACATAAAGTTATAAAATTTGACAGACACAACATAAATATTTGGATAACCCTTATTGAATTAGAAACGCAAGGAGCAATATACTTTTTTTTAAAAATTTAAATATTATTCTAAAACCATAAATATCAATAAAAATATATTCGTAGAAAGGAAAAACAGTTCAGAAACACACAACTATATATATATATATATATATATATATATATATATATATATATATATATATATATATATATATAAAATTTATATTTTACATATAATATTTGCATACAAATAAATATATAAATATACACATATACATATCTAATGTTACACATGCACATATACATATTAAATTGATAAAAATTTTAATCACACATACTTACATTTTAAAAAAAGTAATTTGATACATTTTACACACAAAAAAAAAAATAAATCTTTAACACACACATATATATATATACACATTAATTAACTTTATCTACAAATAAACATATATATAAAAAATATCTATCTACAAGAACTTTAGGAAGAATAGAATTGTTGGTTATTAAATAAATAGACATAATATGTTTATATTATTATATAAAATATTTAAATGAATATGTTCATTCATATATTTATATACAAAACAAAAATATTATATTAACTTAATTTAATATTTGTTATAATATATAAATAAGTTATAAATATTTATTGAGAACATTATGGATACCCTGTCTATATACAATTTGGGAAAATAAATATTCGTAATGAAAATTGTATTTTTAAATAAATAAACTAAAACAAATTTTGATACATTTCTTGTAAAAAGATACATTTTATTAAAAAATAGTAATAAACTAAATTAATTCTTAATCTTTGTTAATGCTATTTTTTTCATTTTCTGAAAACATAAAAAAAAACATATTAAATTAATTTAATACTTTTAATAGAATATCCTTTTTGGTTCAACAGTCTATTCCTGTACGTCTCAACTAATGATTTGGCCATTGTCCCATTCAAGTCTTCAAATTCAATTTGTTTGCTATTTTCAGCAAATAATAAATTCTCGATTTGGTTCAAGTCTGGGGTGACTTGGCCATTACAAGACGTTCTTTAGCTAACCATTTCCTTGGTATCGGCTTTAGGAACATTATCCAGTTGTAAAACCCAATCAGGAGGTAGCCGAAGTCTCTCAACAGAACGCATTAAATTGTCTTGCAGGATTTTCTGGTATCTTTCGGCATTCATCTTGCCATCTATTACTGATATTCTGCAACACATTTTACCGAAAAACAGACCCAGATCATGACACTGCCACCACCAAACATTACAGTTGGCAACATGTTCTTTGGTAAGTAGGCTTCACCGTCCTTCCTTCACACATGATTTCGATAATTATGACCAAACAACTCTATTTTAGTTTCATCTGTCCATTTTCCCAAAACGAATATTCTTTATCCTTATGCTCTCTAACAAATTTTAGCCTAGCATCTCTGTGTCGTTTCAAGAGGAGTGGAGTCTTCCTTGGAATGCGTGATTTCAGACTGTTTTTGCGTAGTTCATTACTTATTGTACGCTTGGTTACTTTAATCCTTAATGCACGCAGATGTTCCTGCAGCTCTTCTCGGGTAACCTGCGGATTTTGTTGGATCTGGCGTCTTAATATCCTTGCTGATCTTAGAGAAATCTTCCTCGGAGCACCTGTTTGTCTTTGATTTTCGACGCTGTTACGAGTTTTAAACCTTGCAATGAACGAAGCAATTGTAGTAAAAGGAATATTCAGGTTGTTAGAAATCGTTCTGTAACTGTTCACATCTTTCCAAAGAGACAAAATGTGTTGTTTTTGTGAAATAGTCAATTCTTCACCTTTAGGCATTATTGGAACCTTCTCGTAAAAATAGAAATTGGAGAATGCTCTGATAATGTCTAATAGCGTTAACTATAATTACTGATAAGATTACTGGAACATTATAGAATATACTTTTTTCATAATTAATTGATTATTTTAATCTTATAATTGATTTGTACGAATACTTTTCTCGCCAGTTAGATTTTAAAAAATGCATTAATTTCTGTTAGAATAAGAATTAATTAATTTTATTATTATTTTTTAATTGTATGTGTCTTTATACATAGAATGTGCCGAGATTCGTTATATTTAAAGGCTATTACATTTATAAAAATACAATTTTTAATGTGTACGAATATTTATTTCTCCCCCTATATATACATATATATATATATATATATATATATATATATATATATATATATATATATTCTATGTAAAAATATTCAAATAGGTAATTCATAATTTATTTTATTTTATGAACAATTAATTTAGAACTTTAATTAGAGAGGAATATGACAAATGGTTTGAATTGGAAGATTTATTTAAAACATACTGAATTACGGAAATGCTAATACGTGAAGGAGGAACTTACTTAACTCAATCGCCTGAAATAAGTTTCTCAGAAATAAATAGGAGAAACATCAAAGAATCTAAATAAAAGGTCGTGTGAACAGAAAAGGAACATTTTACAGAAGAGTACATTAAATGCATCAGCTGCTCACTTTAACGAGACTGAACACATGTCTGACACCAAAGATACTACTCGAATCAAAAGAGAAAAACAATTCACTAAGACGAACGTGTTTAGAATGTGTTTTGATGTCAAAGTCATCCACATTAAATTTCCGTTCCGGCTCGTACAATACTTCACCATTTCAGGCAGATATTCTATTATTACATTTTGGGATACCTTTTAACAAAAAAAGATGGAAACAAAAATTATTGTAAATGAAATCGGCTAGATTGTATGACAAAAAATCCCCACATCCTTCGTTCGTGCGCATGCGTAGACGCAGTAATGTAACAAATTTATTCAAATGCAATCTGTAAGGACGAAATTGTTCTTGAAATCATTTTTCCTTTTGTCATATATTATTCCCCAACAGGTGTTTCAGGTCATTAGACCATTGTCAGGTGAATAATGGTTGTTTCCAAATATTATTTAACAGAATTAACTTTTTTCTTTGTTTTCCTGTGTTTAACCTTTGTCTTTTGTGTGTTGTAGTAATCCAAATTATTTTTGGATTGGTGGAGAAAATGATCCTCTGCTTAAAATATAAAACAATTAAGATTGGTCAGAGAAAGATGAAAGGAAGGACTTAATTTTTGTTCTTATTTTTAATGACATTTGTATGTTTTTAAACCTATCTCTGTTTTTGTGCATTGTGTGTGTCCAAGACATTTGATTTCTGTTTGTGTCTGTTCTATGTCTGCTTGCGTGCATTTGTGTATGTGTGTGTTTGCTATGTGTCTCTATGCGTGTATTTGTATGAGGTTATGCACGTTATGAGACTCTGTGAAATTATTTTGTATGTGTTTTGAATTAATTTGTTACTATGTGAATGTACTTGTCTGACAGCCAGATGGAATGGTAAAATGCATACGACAATATACAAAATTCCAAACGTACGTGTTTCAGCGCAGAGGCATAAAAAAAAGTTAAAACATAATTTGTTAAATATAATTCATATAATGATACAATTGAAGTAAAAAAAAAAAAATTATTTTCATTATGAGTATGATGCAGGTTAATTGAGGGAGCAATTTAAATTGATCCTTTTCAAATCGTCATATATATTTACAACACACACACGCGAACGAACGCGCACGAACACACGCACACGCACAAAGACGCAAGGATATATATATATATATATATATATATATATATATATATAGAGAGAGAGAGAGAGGGAGGAAGTGGGAGGGAGATGGGGAGAGAGGGAGAGAGAGGGGGGGAGAGAAAGAGGGAGATTCATTGAATAAGCATAGGTCAGTTGTAACACAAGGTCGAGATTAAGGGACACTCAGAGAGGATCGAAATTGATTTACTCAGCGTAGCTTAGATGTCGCACAAGGCCGAAAGTATGTGTCACACAGTAAGAATCGAACTCACTATTCAGTCGTAATATTTATATATGAAGTTTTGTTTTAAATCTAAGCAAGATTAGCTGTAGCTTCCTCATGACACAATTCAACAGGCTGACACCGACGATATCGTTTATATGAGTGTTTGTGTGTTACTCTGTCTGTGTGTATATGTATAAGTGTTAACATTTGAGGATACTCGTTTTCTCGCAAGGAGTAAAGGAGTCACTGTGCAAATCAACTAGCTTTGGAAACTGACGATGACGAAAAATGAGGGATAGATAGATAGATAGTTAGATAGATAGATAGATAGATAGATAGAAATGTTATGAGAGAATTATGTTTCAACAACCGTAACTGGACCATGGACTGGCATAATTGAATGGATGTCAAAACGAGATAGCTTCTCGCCGCCAGTGCATGCATCAGGTACAGGCTTATGTTGAACGTCTTTATTTGTACAGATCCGAAAGAAGCAGAGAATTAGTTCAACAAAAACTGTCACCTCAAAACAACTGATCTTCAAAGATACCTGGGAACTACAGAAGACTGGATGATAATCTGTGTCTAAAAAGCAAGAAAAAAGAAGAAAGTGTGTATGTGTGTGTTTCTCTTTCTGTGTTTTAACTCATGAGGATAAAGGAGTCAGTACCTTGCGCAGTTCATCTAACTTTGAAAACTAACAATGAGTAACAATGAGGTGTAGATAGATAGATAGATAGATAGATACAAATGCTGTGAGAGGATTCAGTTTAAATTCCCATAGCGTATTATTTGCACCAACCCATTAATAAAAAAATCATTCAGGGGACATTAGATGATATCACTTTCGATGTAAACAATAATTCTATGAAATAAATATGTATTATATTATCGAAGCCGGAGTCCTTTTCTATTCACGCTGAGTTCATCAAACTGAACACGTGGCTTGAGTTTAATCCCAGTATATATATATATATATATATATATATATATATATATATATATATATATATATATTTGTAACAAACAGTTATTTCTGAAGAAAGATTGAGGCCAATCTGAAATATCAAAAATATATCTATAAATAAATACTTTCATAAAAAACATTATGTTTTAATTGGCAACTTTTTCTATATATATATATATATATATATATGTGTATGTGTGTGTGTGTGTGCGCGCGCACGATGTGTGTTTGTGTTTGAGCGTGCGTGTGTGTCTATATATATATATATATAGAAATAGAGAGACAGATATGAATGACAAATTGTAAAAATAATATTTATCGAATGGACGCTACACAGATTGTTACACGTTGTCATTGAATTTCTTAGGACTGTTCTGATATATAGTCTTTTAAAATAAGAAAATAATTTACATCGAATATTTACCTAAAATGACAGTAAGTCAAAATGAATATTTATCATACCTGACGTGTTTCGTCCTCTATGATAATTTATCAATGGAAATATAAAGGTGTTATTTTGTAACACGTATTTATAGACATGAGCAAGTTAGTTTTTCAAATTTTATAAGAAACGCTCATAAGTATTCATCCGGTTAGCTGAAAAGCCTAGGTAGGTTATGAAGTGACATAATTTGATGTCTAATAAACGAAGATAAGTAAAATATGTTTGTGAAAATATCATATGAATTGATAGTTAAATTATTTTAGTTTTGGATTAATCTGTGCGTTATATATTTTGTATAAGGTTATGAAGTTTATCGTGTTTTTTTTAAATTTTTAAGTTATTTTTAGTCATGTATTTTGGCTTAACAAGATTTATATTTTGATGATATTCGATAACGGCACTCTCCAGAATTGTCCGTTTAAATAAGTCACATTCTGCTTTATTAAGTCTGGCAAACCCTGAAACAAATTTGTGATTGAAATTTATTCTATGCATGACTAATGAATTTTATTTATATATCATATTCACTACATATACATAACACACACACACACATATATATATATATATATATATATATATATATATATATATATATATATATATATGTGTGTGTGTGTGTGTATTTGAGTGTGTTTTTCGAGTGTGTGTGGTGGGTACAAAATTAGAATATAAATAAAACATCTGTAAAAAGAAAATGGGAATAATGACGAAAGGAAAAATTTTCTTTACATACACATTCGTTATATATATCTATGTATACATATATCAGAAATGTGGGCACTGATGTCAAAATTGAATGGCGATAGGCTGTTTTATGCTTGACCGCATCATTAGGCCATGAAATATGAACTGTCGTCCCTCGTTGTTGACATCAGTGTCCACACTTCTTGTGCATGACGATATTAACTCTCGATAAAATAACTTTATCGTTCGAGCAATCTAGGGAGTAAAGAGCGAATTTGTAAACAGTCACTATTACTGCCAATAATGCGAGATTCTACAAGTTTATTGAATTCTCTAAGTGACAGGTGTGTTTATGAAAAAATAAATACGCAAAAATTAACCTTTCTTTCTGGCGGGCTTCCCGGCCTGAAGCGATCGGCTGTCTAGACACATAGATGAGATGTGATTGAGCGAAACAGTCTGTCTGTAGATGACTATATATATATATATATATATATATGTGTGTGTGTGTGTGTGTGTGTGTGTGTGTGTGTGTGTATGTAGGCATCATATCTTCATTCAAGTAAGTTTCATTAAATAATATAGGCATATATCTTTATTTTTATAATCATCTTTTCTAGTTCTCTAATAATCTTCTTAATATTATGTTTCGATTTATCAAGGAAGGTGCTGAATATCAAAAGCAACCAAATAACACCGAACAATATTTATTACGAGTCTAGTAACTATATTTAAAAATACATTTGATTTCATTAACATTGAACAGCATTTTTTAATTTTAACATCTTTGTTTAACCCCACTTGCAATCTGAATGATTGTTTGCAAAACATCGTAACTACAACCTTTAATTTTAAAATAGTTTTAACAGGGCACATTTAGAGAAAAAATCATTGTAGAGATATTATGTTTGAATTCCTGTTTCTTTCATCAGGATGATTTCGCAGGAGACGTAAATTACTGTTAACAAAAATTACGGTGCCTTCCTTGATGAATTTCAACTTTACATCAAGAAGAGAATTAGAGAACTAGAAAGGTTATTATGAAAATAGGTACAACAATGTAATATACCAAGCCACTGTAAAATCACCATGTAATGAAGAAAAAGTATACACAGGCATAACTGAAAGACCCTGGAAACAAAGAAACTATGGACACAAAACCTCTTTCATCAATAGTAAATACGCGAGCAGCATCATGCTTTCAAGTATATCTGGGAAATTAAAAACAAAGCACAAATCACACAAACGCAATGTAACAAGCCACGGTAAAATCAACATATAATGAAGAAAAAGTATACATAGGAGTGATTGAAGGACCCTGGAAACAAAGAAACTATGCACACAAAACATCTTTCACAAATAGTAAATACGCGAACAACACAATGCTTTCCAAATATGTCTGGGAAATTAAAAACAAAGCACAAATCACACCAAAAATATCATGGAAAATAAAGAAATGATCATCACTCTACAATAATCAATCAAAAACGTGCAAACTTTGCTTGGAGGAAAAATAGCTATTATTACCTTCCCAGACCAAAATAAATTACTAAATAAACTATCAGAGCTCATCTCAGAATGCAGACATGAAAATAATTTTTTACTACATTACATAAAAATCGAAAGAGAAAAGAATAAACAAAATAATATAAAAAAGTAAAATAAATTAACCCCAACAAATAATAAATAAATAACAAACCACTTCTGTTAGAATAGACGAAATGGAATAAATAAAAACAAAAAAAAACATAAAAAGCAAGTAAAAATAATTAACACAAATAAATAAATAAAGTAAATAATATTAAACAAATTAACAAACCAATCCTACCAAGATAACCGTTAGAATAGACTACAATAACCAAACCAAAAATTGGATGTAAAAATAGCTATAACTGCTATATAACGATAAAAACCAAAAAAAAAAAAAAAAATAAAAAACAAAAAAACATTACTCCGTCACTCAAAAACCGAAAACCAAATAGGGTAAATAAAAATATACAAAATAAAAAAAATGTAAATATAAAAACAAATAAATCTTAATCGAAATAAATAAATAAACAAATTAACAAATCGCCCCTGCTAAAATAACCGTTAGAACTAATAAAAATACCCATAAATAAACAAGTAAAAACAATCAATCGAAATAAATAAATGAATAAATTAAAAGTGTGCCCCCCACCCAGCGACAAAATAACAAAAAAACAAAAAACTATTAAATAAGCGACCTAAGCATATCGCCCATTTTTTTTACTACGTTAATAAATCATCAAAAACCAAAAAGAATGAATAATACAAAATGAAAATCAAAAATAAGTAAAATAAATTAACCCAAACAAATAAATAAACAAACAAACCATTCCCGCAAAAATAAGGGCCAGAATAGATTACCAACAATGCAACACTGAACCATTTATATATAAATAGTCGAGATAAAATCCAACATTCGCTGCCTGCCGATTGCGTCTAGCATAAAACAGTCTGTCGCCTCTGAGTGTTGACTTCAATGTTCACTTTTATATTTACATACGCTCTATCTCTACTATTGAGCACTTTATCCCATAAATATAGTACACCTTAAAACAATATTTCTTTATATTCTGCTTCTATATATAAATATTGTGCAACTCTACATAGACTATTAGAACACTTATGTAACGGACAAGTTAATATCATAAATACATAGGTTTATACCATCTTTCGTATAATAAAAGTCATAGCTCATTAACGCTTATTATCGTATTCAATTAAGTTATCATGCCCATTTTTGTCTCATAAGTATTACTTAATTAATGTAATAACAGAAAGCACACGGGACGACTGTGGGAGATAATTGGTACAGTTAACCTCACAATATATAGATTAGATTGAATTCCAGAGTATTCAAATTTTTTGGTTATTCTGAGGTCTTAGGAAACATGGTCTATTATTGGCTGATAAGAGTCGAATAAATATCACACTATATTAAACCAAATGAAAAAAAAACGTATATTAATTTAAAATGCAATACAATATGTGTTGAATGAGCGATATACTGAAGTTGATCCCAAGTGGATTTTTATATTTTACTTTAGGTAAACAGACGCCCGCGTAAATAGACATACTTACGCATGGTTGCAGTAATTATCCTTGTTGAATACAATTTCGCTACTTTTCTTTTATGAATCATTATTGTTCTTCTCCACAACCAGCTCTAAAACATATTCTTTTAACTTTGTTTGACATTTGAATAGACTCCAATGACAATATTCAATGATACTTGAAAGTGTAAACCTGAAGAGGTTTTCTCTGGAGTTTTCGAGTGGAATGTTCGCCATTTTTAAAGTCTCATGTAATCCTAATTTTTTTTCTCTTTAGCCTTACGCTTATCCGCATGCATTTGCTTGCTTTTTGCACAAGAATAATCTGATGACTACGAATCGAAATCAAGTAATATGTAATCTCTCCAATGTTTCGAGGGTACAGATTGTTTTAAACTTTGTAATGAAAAGGCGAAATATTTGGGGCATGGAATTCAAGCAGCTAGATAAAGTTCAAATTCAGAAGGGTGTAGTATCAGATGACGGTAAAGGCGAAACAAGAATCAGAAAGGAACCTCACAATATGGAACAATACCTTCCTAATGCAAACAACCTCTTGAAAGATAGAACAATATTATTCAAAGTAAACTAAGCACTGCTGAACTTCTCTAGAATATCTAATCTCCTCCATAGTTTCGTATCCGTCCTGGGTATGACGATAAACTGCATCAATATCCTGGGTAAGACGATAAACAGCAAGGCCTCTGATCAGAAGGTTTTGAGGATCGTGGAACCGCTTCTTATTTGGTGGTGTTCCCAGGCCCACCCTGACCCGAGGTAGTAGAACCTATTTGGGTACCAGCTATGGGCAAACAGTTAACGCCCAAACTTGTGTAAACATAAGAGTTAATCCAGGAAATACTTTGTAATAATAATAATAAAAAAACAATTTACCAGTAATAATTTTTAAGGAAAAATTATTATCAGCAATACTTTAAAAAAATTACCAGCAATACAAACAGCTATGCATTGTTTTAAATAAATATTACCAGCTATAGATTTCTTCAAGGAAAAATATTCCCATAAATAGATTTTTGAAGAAAAACATATTACCAACCAAAAATTTTGTCGGTATTAAATAACCCATTGATGTCGATATGCCCTAAAACAAAACAAACCAAACCAAACCCTAGTTGTGTATATTATAAAATTATCTTAATGATTACAATGTGTCTTATTTTTATTTGATCGATTCATTTTTTTACGCCTTATCAACCCTTTTGTTATTCATAAGAAGACATTATTTTTAGAATGCAATAATTATGTGGGGGAGTTAATTATAGGTTTAGAGATAAAAATCTTACTAATTAACCTATAGCTGGAGTCCTAAGAGGTGGATTCATACCGATTCCAGATATATTTGTTCGTAAGTGAAATTCGATATACTGATTAAAAATTTGGAGCAATAATCCATTGCAGCAATCCACACATGTAAGCTTACAACATCTGGTATTTGCAAGTGGTCACTCATCTTGGTACTGATCAGGGTCGAGTTTACTTAACTTCGGTAATCATAAAGAAACCAATTTTTCAAACCTCACGAGTCCGTAAGCCAAGGATATTTGAAGCCTAATAGATGTGCTTCTACGGATGAATGCTGAGCAAATCATGGACACATCATGTATATAACGTCTACGTTTTAAGGAAATAAGAAAATGATATTTTTTTTGTTTTTGTGCGAAGCCCGTTCAACATTTAGATGATCATAATTCGACACATCTTTTTAGTTTTTGTTATTTTATGTGAATTTTTAATCTTCATATGTCATTGTACATTTTTCATCAATTTACAGATTCGTTAATTAGCCTACTCCCTTTTACTAATTGATTTTCTATCCCCCAGTATGTCCTGTTAGTAAAAGTCAAAAAACAGCTGGAATTTATGGGACACTATGAAAGTGAGTTTGAATAACTGAAAAAATCTCAGGGTATAGTTAAGGCGAGAGAAGTCGGGATCAGAAACTCAATGGGATGGATGTTCATGAACAAGGAAAAGGACGGACAATAAATGGCGGGGAATTAAAAAGATAAGAGACAGGATGATATTTGGCCTCATTTTCGATCAGGGCCTGAAAAGTCATAGGATATATAAGAAATTAATATATTACCTATTTTCCTTACGAGATATACTTCGCATTATATTTAATCAAGGCTAAATTGATTATAGCTTGGGATGTTAGACTGGCGTAATATATTCCAGCACACAAACATATATATATATATATATATATATATATATATATATATATATATATATATATATATATATTCCAGCACATCATATATATATATATATATATATATATATATATATATATGTGTGTGTGTGTGTGTGTGTGTGTGTGTGTGTGTGTGTGTGTGTGTGGGTGTGTGTGTGTGTGCCCCAGTAAAAGACTGGTGTAAACGGAATAAATTCCAATAATCAAATATGCTATTCTTAAAAAGAGTACTCATTACAGTGTAGTGCAAACATAATTTATTCGACAATCATATATATATATATATATATATATATATATATATATATATATATATATATATATATATATATGAGGTGCTTTAAATTGTTGAAACAAATCAGCGGCCTGTCAGATGGGGTGAATTCGTGAAGCGTGTTGACAATGATGAGGAGGAACCGTCGTTCCAGTAGGAGGGCATGGGTCTGTGAAATTTTGGGGAGTGTCACATAACCCGCAAAGCTGCAGTGGAATGGGCAGCTCACTCGCCTGAGTTGAACCTCCAATATTTTTTTTCCTCTATGATTTACCGAAGGACAACATCTACCAGAGCAACACTTGCACCATTGCTACACTGAAGGCAGCCATCACTAATATTCAAGCAGACTCCCTGGCGGAATGTGCATGTGTTATTAACAACTTTGCATTCAACATTGCCTTCAACTGAACGGCTCCACGTTATATATATATATATATATATATATATATATATATATATATATATATCGTGTGTAACAACATAATTATCCAAATCGTCTAATAGCATTGAGTTTCTTTTTTTCCAGGTTTTCAGATAAAACGTTTAGCTATCGTGGTACAATTTGTTGTGAAAATCACTGAAAACCACTTTGAGTTATTCACCTAAAAAGAGAGCATGTTAAAATCGTTTTCTGTCCGCCCGACTATGTCTATCAATCTGAGCAATGGTTAGAGAAAAATGATCATTCAGGCCTTCACTAATGGTACCCTCATTCATTCTCTGGCTTCCATCTTTAAAGTACATTCAAGAACCGTCAAGAGAAAAATGGATAAGTTTAAAAAGTGCGAACATTAGAGAGGAAAACTTGATCAAGAAGTCACAACAGGAAGTGTGATCATCATTTCAACTTAGGGCTAAATGAATTCTTATTGTTCAAAGTATAGTCCCATAGTTTTATAAAAATCTTCGGAGAATTCCAGTAAGATATATTTGATCAATTATAAAATACAACGATTCAAATCTTAATCAAACGATTGCATAATTGTACTGTTACACGCGGTATGTGTTTGTGGGTGAGTGTCTGCGTGTGTGGGTGTGTTGTGCGTTTGTATATACATTTTATTTGGTAGTTATTTTTCTTTTTTTACGTTCATTCTTTATATGGCCAAGGTCACGCGAGGTAGAAAAAGAGAAACAGCTTATGCGCCTATGAGAAGAACATATCTGTTATCCATAGACAGGAAGAGTCAACCTCATGGGAATTTGGTTCCACAAGACTGTGGTTCATGGGAAGACTTTGATGGAGTGGAACTTACATCGCATCGAATAAATACGTATGGAATGAGAATGGTTCGCTCCAATGGGCGCGGCTTACCGGGACGTAGCCGTGATATTAGGACTAATGAACTATAGAGGACAGTTCATATGACACTATATTTTATGTGCACGTGCGTGTGTGTGTACCAGGACAAATACATTTAAACTATTGATAACCTTATTTCAGGATGCCCATTATTTACATCCACTGAATACAAAAACCGGCATTCGAGTGTAGTTCAATATCAGCATTGGAAAATGTGTTTCAATACAGGATAAATAACAGCTGCAAACTTGTAAAAACATCACCTGAACCTTTATTTGAGGGAGCAGATGTTACCATCCTCTGGGTTGTTTCTATCAAACTGACTGAATATTACAATTAAGTCACGCTGACTTTATTATCAAATGCATAAAATAAAAAAAAGGTTTCACACTGAATTTTATTAGAGAACCTGTGATAAAAAAAACATATCTGCGAATGTTCTTGATGCAGATGGAAACAGAAGAAACAAAGGAAATACAAAGACGTTAAGATAGAAATACAAAGTGAAACTATGCTTTTTGAGCTTTAGGTCTGATAAGGAAAGGATTCTAAGAACAAGACCAAAAAATTACTAATGTACAATCTATCCAGGAAACAAAAAGATGAATTGTACTAGCAAGCACAGTCCATATCTTCGAAGAGCTTTGTCCATTTACGCTCTTTTTTATTTAATCAAGTGGAAACAAAACGTCATATTCTTTGTTTACCCTAGATCACTTATTATGACCAGACAGTCATATAAAATAATTCATGTCAAAAACGTTTGTTTTATAATAATAATAATAATAATAATAATAATAATAATAGTAATAATAATAATGTCATCGGTATGGATTTTGGATTAGGTAAATTTGCAAAAGTAAAATTCATGAAAGGGAGAATTGCAAAAACACACTTAATAGATCTAGATTTGTCACAGAGTTTAGGAAAGTGGAACAAAAATCCTATAAAAAACTAAGAGTCTTCAAAGCAGACGGAATGGAACATAAGCAAATGAAGGAGAATTAAGAAAAGAACACTACCGGCATTAAAGTCTGGTGTTAAATGCCGAATTGAATTCACAAAACAGGATAAAAGCCATAAAAATTTCCAACAACAGTAATTGGACCATAAACGACATAACTGCATGGATGTCAAAACGAGAAATCTTCTCACTTGCCAGTGCATGCATCATCCTAAGACTTATGTTGATCGTCTGTATCTTCTCAGATCCGAAGCAGGCAGACGATTAGTTCAACTGTCTTACAAAACCCCAACAATTGGTCTTCAAAGATATCTAGAAACTACAGAAGATTGGGTGATAATCTGTGTCAAAAAACATGAAAGAAGTAAGAAATTTTATTCAGTAATAAATAAAGCCAACAAATTCAAATAGGAATTTCAAGAGGTTGAAGATGTAGCAATTAAACCATAATAGATCCGCTTGTAGCGGCAAAGTACCTAAAAAGAAATCAAAAAGAAATGAGATGTACTAAATGCTAAAATGATGGTCAAGATAAACCTCTTCATAATCAATAATTTGTTCGTCCCTAACAAACTGATATCGACAAACCTCGTACACATCAGTGGTTACATCGTGCAGTGATAAAAGTTAAAATCGAATATTTTATTCTTGCTTCACAGCAGCAATTCTTTCTAAATAGACATTACCAAGCACACATTGTGAAAAATCGTGGTGACCCGAGATGCATATTATGTTATAAATATCCGCAAACATTTGACTATCATATACCAGGTAGCACTGTGAGTGATCCAATATCTTCACAGGAAAATATACCACTAATATTAAACTGCAAGAATGAGTTATGAAAAAAAACAACAAAAAAGAAACAAAAAAATCAGATTCTTTTACAGGGACAGGACAGTAAAAATTTTACGGCTCTTTTCAATACGCACAGACAAAACAATCCAAACCAGTCGCTCATACATCGTGATAAAAAGAAACAAGAACAGAATGTGATTTCTTGATATGGCAGTATTACGGAGTCTAATGTATCTTTGAAAATCTTCTAAAATCATGAAGTAGAAATCCCATAAATGTGGCACATGAGGACATCTATAATTCCAGTTGTAGTAGGAGCACTCGGATTGATAAGAAAAATGTTCCGAAACACACATTGATGGGGTTTCTGGTAGTCCATGCCTTATCGAAATACAAAAAAAGTGTATTCACAAGTACAGTTTACACATTACGAAGATTTATAGATATGTAAAATGTGAGTAACCTTATTTGTTTCTGTTATTTTTTTTGTTTGTTTTGTTTTCCTTTTTATAAAAAAAAAAAAAAAAAATTAGGTGGCCATTTTTATGGTTGGGACCCAGAAGGAAATGTCACCATTCGCATACGACAGAAATCAAAATAGGAAAAAAATTAATAATAATAATAATAATAATAATAATAATAATAATAATAATAATAATAATAATACAAAACCCATTGAAAAACTTTACGAAGGGCTTTTATCTATGTATTTTCTTTTTTTTTTGTCAGTGGGTCCATAACGAAATCGAGTGATGATGATATCTTTCGAAATCTATGTATTTTTTAGGTTTTTTGTCAGTGGGAAGTGTCTGATGCCATCTCTAACCTTAGGTCCTGGGTGGGACCGGAAAAAATGTAAACGCTAGAAATCAAAGAAAATATAAATAATAATAATAATAATAATAATAACGTTGAATGTAGTATATACTAGATCTAAAAATTGAGATGATCCGTATATATCCTCACTAAAATTATATTCTGACAGCTCTGTACTCTATTGTATTTTATTATAGTACACTATGGATCTTTTTCCGAGTACTATTGTGATAAATCTTTGCTGCTAAATTTTGGAATAGTTTCGGAAATGAAAAAAAATACATTTAAATCTAAAGCTACCTTTTGTTATTGGAAAGGAAACACTTTTTCTGAAAATATAATTCCAGAAATATATCATTATATAAAGAAAATGCGAAAACTTATTGTTTTCCCAAATCTTCCCGTCATTCTGCATTTCCTCAGGAAACGCCAAAATCTTATTACCATTTTCCACAAATATCTGGGCAATATTTGAAAGCGAATATTTCCACTAACAATGTACATAAAGAAATTCCCAAAACAAATTTTCTGTGTCTCGCTCTTAAAAATTCTATAGTAGTAAATAATCTTGCGTTTTGTCTGCAAGATTTATATACGTAAATAATTTATACTTAGATAAAAATTACTTTGGAATGGTTTTATGAATTTTCACGTTAATTTCATTTCGTTTTTATTTTTTTTATATTTCGACTAACTTAAAATAACACTTCTTAAAATGTCTCCCATCGCTCCAATTTTACCCGAAACATTAATCTGGCATTTTTATGATACACGTTAAACTTTAATATAACATTATTCGCGAGGCTGCCTTTTGGATGTTCTGATTTAACTTAAATTGATTCTAGTTACGAGGAATTTACATATCTTTTCGCATTAGATATATTCTAGTAATAGTTGAATAGATATGTTAAAACATTACAACTACTACCATTGACAATGACACTCAACCTACGGCTTTTCTGTCACACAGTCATTATATATAATGTGTAGAACACCCGTAACAAGAGTTTATTTTGAACATTATGCCAAGCAAGTATACGAGTTAATGCGATATCTTTAATTAGTTTTCAGCATCAGATATGGCAACCATTTAATATCTAAATATTATAGCTATATAAAACTGCACTGTTTTATTATATCATCTAAAGTGTTTTTAAATCATTTCGTCCCAAGGGAGGTGATAAAACTAGAGAAGATTACTAAAAGAGTGATATACTAAGAAAAACTTACTGAGGAGAAAAGCCAATAAAAGAAAAAAAAGATTCAAGTCCATGAGATGACGGTTGAAGTTGTTTTTATATATAAGACAACTGTAGTTGACAAGAATTTTATATTCTATTCTTATAGATATTCTGCTATAATTTTCTTACTGTCTGAATAACAAATTTTACTTTCAATCAAATTCGTAAAGACAACATTTTCTGCTCTTCTGCACAGTGTGCCTTTCGGGTGTGAACGATAACGGTTCTTCACGGCATCCCCTACCTTTTAGCTCTAATCACTATTTAATTCTTAGCTTCTACATTGCCAGCCGTTTTCACAAAAAACCCCCAGGAATAGTATTCCCTGATTTCTTCTACTTCTCTTGCTATCAATGTGACCTGGAAAGTTAAATTAAGAAGGCATTCTTCATTCTCTACCCATGGAAATTCAGCTTTTTTCACTGTAATTATAAATGTGTTTTTTTATTTGCCGTTTTCCTAAATATTTGCTTTTTGCTAACATATCCAGTACATGGAATTCTCAGTTGACGTCAGTGGAACTGCATCTCTATCTCTTCGATACCCGACTTCATTTTAAATGAAATTGTCCAGCTCTCACTGCCATTTAGCAGAAGAGATATGACATAGCAATTCATCATTTTCTAATTAAATCATCTTATCTCTTCTTTTTACCATAAGAAGTTAATACACCCCACCCCCCGAAAAAACCGCAAACGACAGCTGATGATATGGATATAACATCATATCACAGATGAATGTATCCGTTAAAAAATGTCAACAAATATTTCCAAAATTACATACCTAAACCAGGAAATTGATATTTTTAAAAGTTGTGGACAATTTAAAATTAAAATACTAAATGGAAAATTATATAATGAAGTTAGACCGTAATGTTTTGAGTTCATTTTGCACATTGAAGCATACTGAAAGATCGTTGATATAAAATGCCATGGAGAATTTAAAAATATTCTTTATTCTTGATCATTACACTCTTACAGTATAGGACCATATGAACATATGTTGCATTTATTTCTTGATTATGTAGTCTTTAACAAATTGTAACACTTTTAAATTCGGATGTTAAGATTATTTTTTATTGATTGATTCGTTTTTTACGGCTTATCAACCGTTTGCAAGTTAAAACCAGAAAATACTTTAATATAGTAAGAACATTTTTTGAGATAATGGTGATTTTAGTGATACAAGTCTTACTAATTAACCAATAGCTGAGGGTAGAACAGATAGATTAATGCATTTCTCAATTGGACGAGAGTGAATATAGCAAACTGTAAGTGGATATAACGAACACAACTGCAAATGGAACACGATTAATAATCTCGGATCATTATCCATTACACAAGCGGCATATATATATATATATATATATATATATATATCGAGGTCGATCCAAGCCTTTGGCACATTTGTGAAGTGCCTGAGGCCTGAAAACCACACCAAGGGTTGAATCAAAATTTGTGAGTGAAATTGGGTAGACGGAACACTTGGAGCCCGTCGATAGCTGTGCTAGCACGAAGTTAACGTGGCCGAGGACGTGAGCGTGAGATTGCTCAGCATAGTTGCACCATAAACCACAGATTGGCTCTGTGGTGTTTGAGCAAATACAAATGAGCCTGAGCGAGCGTCTGCAATAGGGATTGGCGAGCTGCGCTAGTAGACTGGTATCTATTTATCTATCTATATATATATATGTGTGTGTGTGTGTTTGCGTGTGTAAGTGTGCGTGGGTATGTATGTATGTGTGTGTGTTTCGAATATATATTTAATTGTTTGTTTTTTTACATAAGATAGTCCTTTCGGAATCTATACTTTCCATGTATGGAAATGCACTAATTTCTGCATCATCACGGAAAGTCTATGTGCATCATCATAGAGAATATCACTTTTCTTTACAAGTTTTACTACGAATACTCTGTGATAAAATTAAAAAAAAACAATAGCACTAAAATTGGATTTAAAAAGAAATAAAATCTGAATAAAGAAGGCAAAATTGATATCTGATTCCAAAATTTAATTATACGGGTTAAGCATTTCTGTATCGTTAACGTTTCGATGTAAACTATAACCGGAAATTTGTTTAGTTTTTATGCGCCGACTTTTTATATTCCAGACTAAGTCTATAAATGAATTCATTATTATTCGGAAGAAGTTGTTTCA
>CAHIKZ030000147.1:707500-750000 GCA_903632075.3 Acanthosepion pharaonis
CATACGCTTCATTTGTTTGTAGTTTACTGACCCGATTACTTATATATATATATATATATATATATATATATATATATATATATATATATATATATATATATATATATATATATATATAGACGCATACACCGACACACAGAGAGAGACACACACAAAGATACGGCTCACACCTATATTTATTACGCCTTCTCATACTTTCTTCTCGAACACTGTACTTGATATATACATAATTAATATAAAGTTGTTCTTTATGCCATATATATATATATATATATATATATATATATATATATATATATATATATATATATATATGTGTGTGTGTGTGTGTGTGTGTGTGTGTGTGTGTGGTGATGAGATGTGTACGAATATAGACAAATATATAGCAACTTTTGAATTCCTCTCCCTCAATACATTATTAAATAATTTTGAACGTATTTTATATTAGTAGTTTTTCATTATTTTGCATTATCGAAACATCTTAAGTGTTCTCTTCGTTGGCTTGTTATTTTAATAGGGTAATTTATATCAAGGTGATTCAAATCAGGCTTATTCTCGCATCGTATATTTGAAATTTTTAACTTTCATATGACGTCGCCCTAACAAATTAGGCATCAAAAGTTCTAATAATAATGATGGGAAACTATTTTTAATTGTAGCGGTGTCTGCCCTCTGATTTTATTCACTGCGAAATTTTACACGTCGTACTGTTAGGAATTTGTTTACTTTTTATTTTTTGGAACGTGTGTGACTTAGCATTTCACCAGACTGTTTTATGCAACGGTTAAATAATCTATCCGTTGTGATCAAATGCTAAAGCTGAAACACTAAAAATAACATATATTTTAAAATTTTGTAAATAATACATTCTGAATGCCAAAACATAACGAAATGATGACTGCATTTTATATGTTTTTGGTCATTTTAGTTTCTTCCTTTTTCGATTTTTTAAAGCTCCAGCCAAAGTTTCCTTGGTCATGAGTGTAGGGACATTCCACTCAGAACGTGGAGATGGAACATAATCATGGATGGTTAAACTGACTAAAACAAAATATTACTTTACCATTTTTAAAGTTGTTTATCTCAATGAAAAAATCTGTTTCTATGACGTTACTTTATGAAATTTATCAATTCACCTAACTTTTCTGGTGTTTAGAAAGTAACTATACACTAGCACATGTAACCATCTACAATTCTCTCTGAAACACACACACACATATATATATATATATATATATATATATATATATATATATATATATATATATATATATATATATATATATATATATATGTGTGTGTGTGTGTGTGTATTATAATTATCTTTTTTTAAAATATAATTATTATAATCTAAGATCTACATCAGTATGGAGCACTGTTTTTAAAAATAAAAACAAAAATACTAAAGGACCCTGGATTATTTACCTAACGTATTCTTTCCTATTTTTCTACTTACCTGCACATATATATATATATATATATATATATATATATATATATATTATATTATATTATATTATATTATGTTATATACATTCATATACATATATATATATATATATATATATATTATTGTATTATAATATATATATATGTATGTATATATATATATATATATATATATATATATATTATTGTCAATCTATCTTGATTATCCGTTATAAAAGCGCTTGAGACTGAGACAAGTTGTTTTAACAAGTATAAATCTTTATAAACGATATAATACATAGAGTACTCCCCAACCTAAATGTAACTGTAAAACGAAAATACGTTTCCAAAATATATATATATATATATATATATATATATATATATATATCCGATGGAATTAATTATGAACATGGAATAAATACGCCATCATTATCATCAACAATATCATCATAATCAAAATAATTTGTATACGTTATGAATGAATATAGCAAACTCGATGCCAAAGACCACCATTCGTTCTTATTTTGAGATTACCGTTAAGCGGCGAATCACAGAGCTATACCAATATTCAAATAGTTTTAACTAATTATAAATCCGCAGAAACAAGATATTGATGGCAGATTTTCAAAGCAGATAAGCAAGCCTTTTTTGCTATAATGACTGAATTCATACGTTTGCCCGCCCTCCGTTTCACTATTTAGCCTTGTTCTTTTTACAAGGAAATGTTTTATCATTCTTCTTTTTAATAATTTCATATTTTTGTGAATAATCAATTATGTTTATTTATGCTATTTCACTAAAATGTATTTTTTTAAGGATACATAAACATTCTTCTATGTGGTAAACTGTGTCAATTTCTTCTGCGTGTTAATGCATTGGTGCTGAACATTTGTTGAAGCGGCCCACATTCGAAAATCATTATTCTGAGATTTGTTAATTAAATACTGATAACTGTTTATTAGTTCCAGCACTTGACAACATCCTGTTTATAAAATTATTTGCCTTCCACTGAGCCAGGCAGCCGCATCACATTTCTCAATAACTAATACAAATAGACTATTTCGAAAAACTCTTAAACCCTGACAATTATTCTAATGGAAATATAGATATTTTCTCAGTGCCGAATCATACCAAAACATGCGACAATTCCATCCACAAATGTCCACTCTGGGGGATGAACGATATTAAACACGGATGTTTCTTCGTGCGACGCTGGCTCTCCGAAGTTTACTAATTGATAATATGTCGCCAAATACCATGCATATTTGTGTTTCATGCCTCACCAGCTGGGCGATCAGCCTGACTATCGCCGAGACAGCACACAGAAAGTGGACTCATTCAGGAACAACAGACTAATGAAGAGACGAGAAGAAAGAGAGTAAGAGAGAAATCTCGGGAGATAGATTGATGTTTTCAAACGTAGTGGCTGATTGCGTGACATTGGCAGATTAGCCGGGCCGATCGAATCGGCTAGGGACAATAATTAGGTGTCATTAACGCGCCCAATTAAGGGGAAAAGGCGAAATGAAAAACTCAACTTTCAACGACTACATCCTTGCTGAAGTCTTCAGTAGGGAATCGCGTGTATTATTAACTGTCGTGCCAGAGAGGAATTTCCTGGGTTCGGGTACAGTTGTCTAGGACAGTGAATTGGATAGAAGAAATTTCGATACACGATGTTCCACAATTTCTCTGAATTATAAGAACGACAAGGATGAGCGTCTAATCGTTGGAGAATTATTACAGGGAGAGTATAGAAAATATAAAGATATCTGTATAACCTATAACCTCTGAGCAAAATAAGAAAACAATATTATATTTTCTGTAATTATATAACGGAAACCAATGATATAATATGATCCAATTAAACTCGCCAATAATCCAAACTTTAATTATAATATAAAACACGCTTTGAATAAAGTAACTACTATTTGTTTTTATTTAGAAATCAAATAAAATTTCTATTTGAAAATAAAAGCTATACTCACAGAAAAAAAATGCCGACAATTTGCATTGTGTCGTATAAATCGAAGATTATTTGATATTACGAGAAACTACACTATTTTAAATTTGAATATTAATAGATATTGTGGAAGCAGACGTGTAACTAGTGACATGAATGTCAGTGGGAATTATCAAAATTTCCTTGTAAAAAAAAAAGGGCTAAATAATGAAACGGAGGGTGGGCAAACTTATGAATTCAATCATTATAGCAAAAAAAGGCTTGCTTATCTGCTTTGAAAATCGGCCATCGAAAACGGTTTTCTGCGAATTTATAATTAGGTAAACCTATTGGAATAGTGGTATAGTTCTCTTTTTCACCGCTTAACGATAATCTCAAAATATGAACAAATGATGAACCTTGGCATTAAGATTTCTTTTATTCATTTACAACACATACATATTATTTTGACGACGATGATGGTGATGATGCGCATATTGTTGGTGATGATCATGGTGGATTAAATATTACACTTTGGACAACATATGACGGAATGCGCGATAGTAGAAGGATTTGTCCATATTTTTACATAGGATATATATATATATATATATATATATATATATATATATATACTTACAAACGTATTTTGGCTTTCAGCTGAGCAGTAGTAAAATAAAAAAAAATCATCGTTATATTTTCTATCTATCTACATAGCTAGCTAACTATTGTTCAAACTGTTAAAACTTCAACTAAATTACTGTTCAGTCAAACGCCGGATAACGTTGATTTTTTATACAGTGCCCAATATTTTCACAGATAAAACAACATATAGTTGTCGAGGAACTTTTTAACCCATCGAAGCACATGTATTTGTCAAAGTCTCACTGTAAAAATATGGCCGTCAGACGCTCAGATTATGCCCGCTCCATGTTCCGTTTCATAAAATTCCGAAAAAGTAATACAAACATGTATCTATTTATTTATCTATTCATCTAGCGAGCAATAACTCTCTCTCTCTATCTCTCTCTCTCTCTCTCTCTCTCTCTCTCTATGAGATGATCTTTTAGAGAATAAGGATACAAAACTTGTCTTAAGATATATATATATATATATATATATATATATATATATATATATAGAGAGAGAGAGAGAGAGAGAGATAGAGAGAGAGATATTATTAGTGGTAAACATACACATACATATGCAGTCATATAAATATATATATACATAAATACAAACAGATACATATATATATTTGTATAAAAAATTAATTCAAAGAGGATAGAATACAGGTAGAACTCAATGTTCAGGACAGAGTAATGATATAATAAAAAGGCTTAAACACTAATATTCCATGGTCATAATTTATTCCATTGGAATCGTAAATACGATCCAATTCATCAGACCTACAAATTCAAAAAGAAATCAGTAAAAACAACTCCAGGAATAGAAATTAAAATTTAGTGATTACATACATATCTACCTACATATGCATACATCCAGATACGCATATATATATATATATATATATATATATATATATATATATATATATACTTACATATGCATACACATGCATACATATATACACTCCTACATATATACATATATACACATATACACACACACATGTACGCACATATGCATATCTATATATAAATCAAAATGTAAAATTTAAAAGATTTGATCTAAAAAAAAATTCTAATACATAGCGCATCACCCTAAAAAATACATGATGATATATATATAGATAAACATAATAGTCATTCCATTAAAATGTCATTGAACCAAGATGGAACTGACATAAGTGACAACACGTTATAAAAAAGGTGTTTATGTTTTGCCTCGTTTCTTATGTCTACATTTAAAAATATCTCACTATGAAGATTTAGCAGCTCACCTTGATTCTTATCTTTAATAATAAAATTTCTTTCCGCCATGCACAGATCACACCGATCGCGGAAGTTATTAGGGGTTCTAGCTCTTGATAAGTATCCCCATTCGAAAAGTGGGATTAGTCCCTTGTCCACCAGATTCCAGTAGTGTTTGGACAAGGAAGTTTGATTTCTGAGGCATCTATATCTAAAAGAGCGTCTATGGTTGAATAAACGCTGCTTCCAATCAACGGCGGATATACCTATATATCATTTTTTCTGGTTTATATTTTCCTCGGGGAAGATTGTTGCCTCGTATACTACATTTTCATGCATACTTTTACTACCGATTGGACAATGGTCTTTATTCCTACAATTGCAGGTAGGGTTACTAAATTGAGTTTCTTTACTATGGCAGTTTCTAAATATTCTACAATTATGGGAAGATATGATTTTCTCCATATTTCTAAGGCATGAGTAACTAATTTTCAGGGTCTCCCTATTGAAAGTTTTACGTTGTGGATGTTTACTATGAAAGTGTTTATCAATTAATTTCAGAAAGAAACTTCCTATATCAATGTTAGAGAGCCTGCAATATGATGGGCTAAACCATATTACCTTCCTCTTTCTGTTTTTAGTTCTGTTATTATTCTGATTTACAAGTTCTCCGTTAAAATTTAAATCTTCTCTAAAACCACTATTTTTGAGGGCCTGATTGTATATAAATTTATTATTGTTAAAGATTTTTTGGCTAGAAGCCTATTTATTCTCGTATTCACAGTTTTGAGGATGTGATCTATCACAGATTTAAGGTGCTTAGAGTGGACGTTGATGTATAGGGGTGTTTGATCAACTTTATGGAAGGGTTTAAAGGTATGGTTCGATAGGTTGAGTGTAATATCAAAAAAGTTGACTATTTTCGAGTTGGAAGATATTTCAATTTTAAGGCCTAGGTATTTGAAGACCCCAATAATCTTCTTATGCAAGCTGATAGTCAAGGGACCATTGCTGTTTGGGACAATGATTAGGCCGTCATCTCTATAAATTCCGATTTGGTTAAGGCTAACTACTCTACTCAAGGTGTCTAGAATATATATGCCCACTAAATCTGCAATTTGGGCAGAATCGAAAGCTCTCATAGGTACATCGAAACTTTCATTATTCTTCTTCACCCAAGTAGCGTCATTGTATGTAAGTATTGATCTTCTTGACGCTGAAATAATGTCCAGATCACTATCCGTTATTTCGGTATATCCTTTAGCGAAATTAAGGCTGTTAATTAATAGTTCCTCCGAAATAGAAGGGTAAAAATCCAAGATGTCAAATTGGATGAAAGAGGCTTTTCTTTTGTTAGGGATCTTTCGGAACCTTTCCTTTTATAAATTCACTTCGCTTTTACTTCCCCACGCCCCATCTCTCTCCCCCACACCTTTTTCTTTTCTTTTCTTTTCTTTTCCTCTCCCTCTCTCATCTTCTGATCTTTAAGATTATATCGTCTATTGTGTGTGTATGTCACCACAAAATGTATCCTTTCCGGTTACATCTTTAATGTATTATACAGCCGAGAAGATTCATATTTCTCTCACTTAAACCGTCTTTGACTCCCCTCTTTAAAACTTCTCTCTGTTAAATTTTAAACCCCCTTCATCTTTAGACCTTCCTGTTCTTCTATTATTCTTCTCTCGTCTGTTACCCGCCTCTAAAGCGTTCATTTTCTCTAACATTCGTCCCACACTCTCATACATACATTCTCACTAAATTTTATTTTTTATTCCTGGAGTTGTTTTTTCTCTTTTCTTTTTGAATTTGTGGGTCTGATGAATTGGATCGTATTTACGATTCCAATGGAATAAATTATGGCCATGGAATATTAGTGTTTAAACCTTTTTTTATATATATATATATATATATATATATATATATATATATATATATATATATATTAGACTCTGCCGTCGGTTTCGACGTATGAGTATCTGACAACTTATCCAGTTCATTCAGTTATGGAATTGTGTTTTATAATCTGAAGTGGCACTTGAGACCTGCTAGTGATTTACAAAGGAGGCAGCATATTGGGCAAGAGTGAGGAATGAGGGATGAAATCCCTGTTAGATTGGCTGACCTCTTAGATTTTGCTCTCGCTTCTTGAAAACGATTCAGACTAGCAGAATGAAAACTGATGAATACCTTAATATTACACCTGTTAATCAAGTCTACGTTACATGTCCTATCTTGAAGGTTAATTCCACAGTGGGCAAGCATATATACAAACCACCCGAGGAAAGTATAGTGGTCGAAACCGCGGAAGTGTTCTCGTCACCATTCATTTTCTTAAGCAACACTGCAAATCTGGTCTTCCAACTCTATATTGAGCACTTTTAATGCGTACGATCTTAACAATGTTTACGCTTTGTCTACACTGGGGTAGCAATATATACAGGCTGTATTAAAAGTTGTTTTACAAACTTTGGGGGCGTGTAGCTCACACGAAAAAAGGACAATATTTCATACAAGCATACGTCTGCAAATATTTCGTTTTTGAGTTATTAAGGTTAAAGTTTCCGGTAGACTGAGATAAATGTACAATCCAAAAATACTTTAAAAAGCTTTTGATTTGAGTTCCTGAAATCAAAACAAGTTAAAATGTTCATATAAACATATGTACAAAAGGCAATCGTTGTACTTCAAGACTGCAGTTGTCGTCCGCTTTCTTCCATACTCGCATGTACCCATCTGGTCAATGATATGTTGACCATTTTAAATACTCTCACACTGTATCGAATTGTTTTGCAGCGTCCCATGACACGTTGATGAAGCGTCTCTGTATTATTAAGGCCTATTGCATAAACCAGTTGGTTTAATATGTCCCAGAGATAGAAAACAATCCAAAGAATTTAGGTCGGTGGAAATTTTAGTGCACAGAACAGGTTTTCCCCATAATAATATATGTCAGCCAGTTCATTTTGAACAATGTGAATAAAATGTAATAGGGCCCATCATGCACGAACCACAATCGTCTTCGTATTGGTAGAGGTACATCGTCTAGCAGATCTGGAAGTGTGTTCGAAATATAATTCCCTGTAGACAGCTCCTGTAAGATGTGCTGGGAGAACATACGGGCCTAGGAGACAGTCAACTACAAGTCCAGCCAAAAAATTAATCGTAAAAGGATGTTGGTGACTAGCCTGTATTATATCATGGGGATCCGATCCGCCCACAAATGTTGGTTGTGCAAATTTATTATTCCATCTCATCGAAATGTTGCCTCATCCGTAAAGAAGAGTGAATAGACAAACAACGTATCGGTAAATTGTGCAAGAGTTTTACCGCAGTAATTGATTAGAGGACAAAAGACCCTGCACTGGTTGGAAATGATATTCCTTTACGCGGTACTCTGAGATTTACGACATTCTAGGACCACTTGGCGTGTTCGGATACCTGGAGCGTCTCCAACAGTCTGTAGAATGTGTTTTTCGATGTCACGCATACGAGCGGGTCTCAGTCTTCCTCGATATACAGTTTGTGGTGCCACGGATTTCTTCTTAGAATTGTGACGATAACCAGCAGTGCAGCCTCGGGCTCATTAATATTCGTTTAGTCGTATTTATTCGCGCTCATTATCATTTTTCCACCTGCTCGCTAACGATATGAATATCTTGCCATTGTTAAAGGAAACACTTCTTAGTTTTCTTGTTACTACACAGGTTAAACGTGGGAGAGATATTAACCAGAAATAAACACGACAATAGTCTATTGGCAACACAGCACCAGCTATTGTAATAATTCATTAAATTAATTAACTCAAAAAGGAAAGATTTTCGGACTTTTGTCCTTGTTTTGGTGTGAGGAAACCTCCCCATAGTTTGTAAATATATTTTTGATACACCCTGTACTTTTATATATTTCTATAAGAAAATAATTAAAATTTAAAATTCCCACAATTCCTAGCTCGTGGGCATGTATAGCCGTAACAACATGACAAACTTATTCCGATGAAGTCCTAAATGAGGAAAGAAGAAATCTTTACCATTTTGTGATATATATATATATATATATATATATATATATATATATATATATATATATATATATATATATAGAGAGAGAGAGAGAGAGAGAGAGAGAGAGAGAAAGAGAGAGAGACATGATTCATTGAAAGATTTAGAAAAGTTTTGTCTACATTTTTTCAATTTTTTTCAATAACGAACTTTTGGGTGTCTGTATTAAACGAAGATTGAAAAGTATCGTGTTCATACACATCTTATTTCGAGCACTTTCGACATAGTACAATGTCATCTTTAGGGTGTTGTTTATTCGAAGACAAATATGTCATCATTTTCAATGACAAAATTGCTGTGTTCATAAAAAATTATTATTTTACTTATGAAGAACGTTGAGGTAACTTCGGGGATTGGTTTGACTAACGCTTTAATGGAAGTAACTATGATGTAGTCAAGATTTTTTCAAGAAAATTATTAAAACTATTAGTAAAAACCTCGATATTTAAAACTACCTAGAGTCCAGTATGTATGTTTAATTTAATTATGGTTTGGTTTTATTTTTTTAATATAGATAGCTTCCAGAAATTTTAGTATATGTTTATGAAATATTATAGAAACATTTTCATCAAGAACATTTCTGAACTGCGAATGTAGACAGTTAAGCTGTTGTAAATATTTAGAAATGTTGGACGCATCATTCAAATGAAAAATCAGCCGCCAAGACAACGTGATAGTTGTGTGCCCAACACACACACTCGCGCGCGCGCACATACACACATATATATATATATATATGTGTGTGTGTGTGTGTGTGTGTGTGTGTTTGTGTGAAAGTTGTAATGTAAATTCGTAAGCTTAAATGCTATTAGTAGCTTAATGTTAATTTAAAATCTCATTGTATAATGTTTGATCAGTATGATTAATATTCACATATGATTGAAATGTGCACTGATTATACGTAAAAATAGGTGTTGTGTCGGAAAATACTTTTCTCTAAATGTATACTCCTACTTATTGATTGACCTGCATTATTACCAGGCATCTTAACTGAAACATGTTTTTTTAGACCTGCATCGATGTAAAAGGGAGAAAGAATTGGATGAACGGAGCACTACATCGTATCTATCACCCTAACGTAACCGTGAAATGATTAGGCACGTCTTGTCACATTTGCCAGCGTAGAATACATTTAAGTCTTTTCCCGTTAATCTTATCCGAGTTTTAAAAAAGTCGAAGTAGCTACCTCGCTAAATTTCTTTTTCCATCATTCATTCCTTCCTTCTTACAAAATCCCTAAATATGCTTTAGTTTTGGATCGATTCGAATGAATATAAATGAAATAAGATGAAAGAAATTCAATTTTTAAACCAATGAACCTGTGCCTTTAAATTAAATCATAGAATCCTATATATGCAGGCAAAAATGATTAAATATATAAAATAACAGAAAGCCAACACTTCGCCATTTTTTATATAAAATGTAAAGAAGGAATGATCATGATGTAAAAGAATACTTACTCCAACTGTAATATGTAAATATCTGAAACACTTTCATTAGAGTAAAAGGAGAAATATATATATATATATATATATATATATATATATATATATATATATATATATATATATATATATATATATACTGGTGGATCCATGATAGGAACATATTACATTAGAATAGCAAGGTCTATGATGGTTGGAAGAAAAAGGGCAGGGATGGATGTGATTATTAAAGAAATTTTGTCAGCTTGTATAACTTTGAGACAGGTAGAGTACAGAATTCAGAATTTTAAAAAAATATATAATCCCGTCGAATTAGCATAAAATCTAAGTTGATCTTTTTCTCCTACGGTTGCCATCAAAAGTAAGAAAAAGTAAGAAGGAAAATATGCTAACTTTAGCGAATATCCCACTTGATAGTCCACATAATCAAACTAATGAATACAATGTTAATAGAAATTGAAAGAGAACGAGATCGCAATTTTTTTTTCCTTTTTACAGAACATTAAAATAATCAACTACGTATTCATAATTATAATGCTATAAGTGAGCAATAGAAATGCTATAATAAGTGAGCAATAGAAATGTTATAATAAGTGAACAATAGAAATGCTATTATAATTGAGCAATAGAAATGCTGCAATAAGTGAGTGATATTAATGCTATAATAATTGAGCAATAGAAATGCTATAATAAGTACGCGATAGAAATGCTATAATAAGTGAGCAATAGAAATGCTATAATGAGCAATAGAAATGTATATATTACTAAACACGTGTTACGAACATTAAGCAAATGGGTTCGATAATGTAGGATTGTAAAGAATTTTTGACATTTTGTTAAACCTTGATCCACAGTGAAAGGCTATACGATTAACGCTAATAGCTATATGTACAAAACAACCTGCATTTTAAATTTAACAATTCATACCACTTACATAATTTACATTATTCGGACTGTTATTCTCATCGTCATTGGAATATTCACAACGTTTCGGCAGTTATACGCTCCTGCCTTCTTCATGTGATTGCAATTCCTAACTGAAACATTTATTTCGTCCACCGGGGAAGATAGATCTAGTTCCACATGTCATGCCTCTTCCGGGTGTATCAGTCATTTTCCTTTAACTAAACTTTCTAAGTTTGGTTCACCACTGCTGTGGTCTGGTATTGAAATCACAACACTTTTGGTCTAGACATTGGATCTAACCAACGACTTCATCCATTAGGACATGTGTTCTAGAAGACTTAGAGAGTTGAGTTAAAGGGAAATAACTCAGACATCCGGAAGATACATGGCATCTGAAACTAGAACAATTTCGGTGGACGAAATAAAAGGTTCAGATCGAAATTCAAATTACCTGAAGAAGGCCGGAGCGTAGAACGGCCAAAACGTTGTGAATATGGCAATGGAGATGAGGATAACAGTCCGAATAATGTAAATAATGTAAGTAATTCTAATACCTCATGTCAGAGATAAAGGCACACTACATTAAAAAGAGATGTGAATAAAGGACGTATTTTATCCCTGACATTAGTTTAGATATATAATTATATTATTCCGACAAAATTAGAGTGTTTACCCGTATACATCGTCGATACCATAAAAGCATAAATTAGGTAGACCCCACTTGGTGTGTTGATGGTAAAATTAAAAATGAAAACTCAAAGAGCTATTAGATGCTAGTGACGTCAGCATACAAGTTTTTACTGATTTCATTTATATACATGCGAACAAATATTTATGTTACGTTTCGACATTTAAGCCTTATGGATTCTTCCGTTGTCTGTTGATCCTCAATCCAAAGAAGTCAAAATGTTGTGCTACTAACAATAAATGTGGACATTATTTCGAATGTAAGTTGTGAAAACAGCGTTTATTCTTCATTTTGTAAATTTATTCTATCTACTTATGTCAGGAATTCATCTTTTCAATTACAGGAAACATTTTACGGTTAATGTTTGGTATATCTCATTTTCTAACTGGTATGATTTCCATTCATTAACATTTAAAAACACATGCTGTCTGCCTTGGATTGAACGGGAGAAATCAAATAAAGTTAAAGTGAGGGATTGTATCTTTATAATGGCTATCACTGGTAAATGTCCTTAAATATCCTGTAAACTCTTTAGATTAAATATTCCTGAGTTCTGATTTTACTCTATTTTATATTTCTATTTGTTTATTTTTAAATTATGCAAATTCTAGCTAGTCACAGCGACACTAATTATATAAGATATTATTAATTGAATGTTTCTAGATTAATTGAGCTCTAAGGAAGTGTCCTGGAAGTTCTTTGTTTTGACTAATCTGTATTAGTGACCTTTTATATATCTTCGTCGTCTTACAACTGTGTCACTTTCGTATTTGCGAATCGATTCGGCGCTATCTTCAGCACATGCAAGTTCTCTTCGTTTGTCCTTTCTTTTCCCATACAATATATGAAGATTATAATTGATTTACGATGCAGGATCATCGGTTTCCTCTTTCACTGTTTAGACGAGAAAGAACCCAAAATATCCCCAAATACATTCTGATCTTGTAATCATCCGTTTCTTAAAATGTCTATTGTTCATTGACTTTTTTCCAAAAACTTCGATCTTCTTCTGCGATTTTCCTTCAGCTCTCTCCGTTTAACCAAATTCGCTTTCCATTATCTTATTAAATGTCCAGAGCCTATTCCTTTTCAAGGTTGTTCTTCATGATTACATTGATATTTGTTGTATTCTTTAGTTTCTTTCCTGTTTACCATTGTCTTAGCAACATTGAACAATTATTTATTCTTTTTTACTCCTGTACTGTGTCCATTCAGAACGTAGACGATCATGGCTCTTCACTTCACCCTATCCCTTGTGGCTCCCAATAAAATTCGAGCTTCTGCCAACTCCCTTAGACCACGTCCTGCCATCCACTCGCTCACGCCCGCCAGGTATGTCATGCGTTGCTTTTCTTTGTCTATTTTTCCGTCAATTCAACCTGTGAGTATCAGATTCTCCAAGCCCTCCTTTCTCATTACGTGTCTCAGAAATTTCATCTGCCTCTTTCTAATGTGAAGTATAAGCTTTCTCCTTGTTTGCATCCTCTCCAAAACATCATTGCTGCTCACACGCTTGTTCCATGATATCCTTAGCATCCTTTTGTAGAACCACATCTCCGCTGCGTCGATTCTCTTCTTCATCTTTGAAGAGACTGCCCAATATTCGCTGCCGAATAGGATAGATGTCACATCGTAGTAGACTACACTTTTCTGTGTCACCAAAGGAATCCTCCTTTCTCGCAGTACTCTGCCCCGCTTTTGGAATGCGTCCTTAGCCATCCCAATCCGTTTTTGGATGACAGCGTCTCACCTACCGCCCTCCGTCAAAATACTTCCCAGATACTTAAACTGCTGCTTGATTCATGCTTGATTTTAGTGTCTCCGACTTGCAAATCGCATTTCGGCGTCATCCTTTGACTGATGACCTTGCATACTCTCTTCTTGTAATTCATGGTTAATCCTTTTTTCTTGCTCTCCTTCGCTACCTTCTCTAGGAGGTTTTGTAGTTAATTTTCCGTGCCCTATATCAGTACTGTGTCATCTTATATTGGTAAGATTATGGCCGCCAGTGATGAATCCCGGTTGGATCTCCAATTCTTTCCGAATTGTATAGGTTGAATGTCCAATAAGAAGACGCATTCTTGTCTTACGCCCCTTTCTATTTTTGTATGTTCACTGAATTCATTCACAATGCGCATGCATGCCGTTTGCTACCAGTATAGATTCTTGATTATTCTAAAATCATTCCCGAATACCTCAAGATTGTTGAGTAGTTCCAGTAGATACTTCTGGCGTACTTTGTCGAACGTCTTTAAAAGCCTATAAAACATAGATAAATGTCCTTCTACATTTATATTTCTCTTTCTGATAACATTCTAAGCATATATATTGCGTTCCTTTTTCCGGCGTTTTTGACGAACCCGCACTGTTCTTGTCCTATCTCTGACCCGATTCTGATGCGCGCTCCATTCATGAGAATATGGATGATGTTTACAAAACCTATTTCACGAAACGCACTGAACGGAGTAATTAATAAAATGTCAACAACTAAACGTCTATCAAGTAAATGGTTCAGTTTTCTATTCTCATTTGTGTCCTTTGCCCTTTTGGTAGCCATATCACTGCATGTTTATACGGCACTCTCCCCAGAAATATAATAACATTTCAGAATGTCTCTACCCGCCTTTTTACTTCATTTTCCTCTATTATTTTTTATTCTTTTCATCATTTTTCATTCTTATGGATTACACGACGAATAATGATTGTTAAATATGCCATTTTTATTTTTTTTATTCTTTTTCAGGCTACACATATTTATATATTTTAAATTCAGTCTGTGGAATCATGTGCAATAGCAAATATCTGAGAAATCTATAGATTAGCCTGAATAGAAGTATTTATTGGCATTTTTATCTCATAGTAAGTTTAGTATCCTGACCCCCAGAACACCGTATGATAATTGTTCATTCCATCAATGATCTTCGTAGAATTCATTTTCTACCATTTAATTCAACCTGGTCTGTTATTGTTGCGCCTACTAAGATAATTCACTGTATTAACTTATTAAACGAATGGCACTATCAAAAGTGACAGCTGACATTTTAGACTCAGTAGTGTTGATTATTTCTGTAGAAACCTTATTACATTTGATTGTATTAGACTTTTTCTCTGTCGCTTTTAGTAGGGATTCTATTTACATGTACCCTGAACAAATATAAACATGTGTTATAGCGTTTTGCCAGCCTCTTGAAATGTCCAGTTCTGGTTATAATTAGATCATGCGTTTTGGACATTTTTAAGGTAAAATCTGCTTAAGAATTTAGTTTTCATGAACAATCTCTAATTAATCTGCCGTGTGTAACTGACACATGACTTTATAGCCAAGTTAACACAATCCATCCTGATTCTGTCTTTTGTAGCATCAAGGTATTGTTACACGAATCAATACAATTTGGCATTAATATGCCTTTGATATCATTGAAATTCATTCAATACGCTCGTCAGCACAATTTCTCGTTATTTTTCTTTGTGTCACTCTCGACTCCAATGGCAGTATAGCAAGCAAAATATTTATTACTATATTTTGTGTGGCCTTCAAATTCTTCGCTAGTCGAATAATCACACACACTTGCACCTGTATTTTCTGTATTCATCAAGGCTCTTCAAACTTCACTGAACCTCAGTTTCATTCTACATTCTGTATCTAAGAAGTCATCGTTGTGCCGAGACAATGTCTGAAATTGTTAACTTTTGCTATCTTCAAAACCTCTACAGTTCAGTAAACACCACCGTTTATAACACCATCACTTGTGTAAACATTAGCTATTTTAACAGCCGAATCTGTCTCTCTTACTATATTTTATATTAGCGTCAACAAGAAATTCATTATTCCACCGTATATACTACGATAGACTAGTGAACAAAATACCTTATTACACTGTTTTATTTGGCCTTCGTACCCCTCGATATCTAATTAAACAGAAAACATTATTGGTTTGTCATGTGACACTCTCATCTCTTTTCGGCACTAAGTTGATCTCCCATTATTTTACGATCGGTTGCCTTCAAATCGTCTCAGAATCGAATCAGCCATACCTTCAACTTGTACATTTCGTTCGACTTTAATTTTTCCTTCACAGCATAAGCAGTTTTCCAATGTTCAGTTGAAAAACGACGCAAAATATATCCACGTGCATTCCGCTCTTGCATAAACTCGTTCTTTAAAATTTCTTCTGTCCATTGATCTTTCCAGAAACTTCCGTCTTCTGAATTTTGGGCACCTCGACGTGGTGTAATGGCAAGCAAGCTTGTCTCGCTATAGCAATTATGACTGAGTAGTGACTTTCATCCTCATTGGGTGCCTCGTAATTTAGGCCTTGTGCCACATCTAAGCTAAATTTAGAATACTACCATCTCCTTCTGAATTTGTCCTTCATCATTTTTTTGCTTTTTAATCGATTTGTCCTGACCTTTACTTTTCAATATCTTCCTGATTACATTAAATCCCTAAGGTTTATTGATATTTACTATTACGTAATAACATTTTTGCAAATTTCTTCATCCGAATCTCATTTGAACCTCAAAAAATCGCGTATGTTGGCATTAATATAACGCGTTTAAATTTATTTTTTGTAAATATCTCCACGCCGTAAACGTGCACGAATTAGTTTGAATATTTTCAATTAAATAATAAATTAACATCAAGCTTAAAAATGTCAGAAGAAATCCACTGCTCTACTTGCTCAGATGAATAGTAAAGGGAATAAAATGTCTTGAATTAAATCTCTTTTTAAGCTGACCTTAACTTTTTCTGGGGTTAGATTTCAGTAGCTTTTTTTTATTATTGCACTTCTTGTCAATTTTTACTGTTTTGACACTTTCGGATAAGACAATTTAACATTTCAAAATTCAGAGCTGATTGATTGGTTTCTCATTTCTTTTTCAATCTATCCATGAAACGCAGAATACCTGATTTATTTTTAAATGTTTTTGATTTTTTGTCAACAATATAAATAATAAAATATATTCTACTTGTTTATTAAGTTTCAATTATTATTATTATTATTATTATTATTATTATTATTATTATTATTATTATTATTATTCGGTACAATGCCTTACATGTTTATTACCCGAGAGCTATTGAAAGCATGTGTGTAAATATATGCATTCTGGTTGTACAAATGTTTGATCCCTTGTAAATAGGGGTTCCCATTTATCTTGATAATATTCTTGTCTGTACTTTTCTCATTTTTTGATCATCACTATCATCAACAATATGTCCATCACTATTATCAACAATATGATCATCACTATCCTCAACAACACCATCTTCATCTTTATATTTCTATTTATTTCTTTTAATCATTTTACCCAACCAAAACGGGAATGCCACTGGTACGCAGGGGTGGGGTACCAAGAATGAAGGTAGGAGAAAAAAAATGGGTACAAGTGGGTTTGAGGAAAAGATTAAAGATAAACGGGATTCCAGACGACAGAAGATGGCCTTTAATATTGCATTATCGGAATTATCAGGGAAGCAAGAAAATGGATAACAATTTTCAACAGTAAAAGAGCTGGATCTTGATGTCAATCTCGTAGCACACTTAACCTCATGTTGTCTTGGCACCAGGGACAAAATGCTCGTCAGAAAAAATTTCATGAAGATATTTTTACAAAAGAGAGAGAGAGTGAAGCCACGTCACGTCGGTGAGAAAGAGACTGAAGTCAAAATGCCAAATCAGAATCGATTGCAGATTCTTCTTTGGATGCCACGATAATTTCCATTCTTTATACTTTTTGCGTTGATATTAAAAACATCATTTCTCTGGGCGCCGTTATTACGTTTTGCTTTATTTGTGTAATAATAATATTGTTGTTGTCATTGTTATTATTATAATTTTTATTATTATTATTATTATTATTATTATTATTATTATTGCAGTGATGGTACACAATATTGTTGTTCAGATACACACGATGTTTTGTCTGTGTCGTTTTATTACATTTTCCTGGTAATTACTCGCAAATAGTCTTTGGTCTCGAACAGCCATCATAAATGTCAGTCTCTCTGTTTTTAGCCTTGTACTCTTCAGTTCATGATAGTTTTCGTATTTGTCTATATTCCCATTGTTACTTTTGAGTGCATTTTGATCATGTGTATGTTCCCAGGTGTTTTTAATTGTCTAACACTTGCGTCGTGACGTCCTATTTTTATAATTTTATTTTCATAATATATGCTTTATATTATTATTATTATTATTATTATTATTATTATTATTATTATATTTTTATTTTCTCTGATTTCTGGCGTTTACACATTTCTTTCCGGGTCCCGCCCAGGGACCTAAGTTTAGAAATGGCGCCATGACACTTTCCACTGACAAAAAAAATAAATAAATAAATAAATAAAAAAAAAAAAAAAATAAATTTATTATTATTATTATCATTATTATTATTATTATTATTATTATTATTCCACTACATAACTTACTCGAACGTTAATCCATAGTTTTGAGTTAAAATGTAATTTGCTGAGCATTCTCTACGTAATGCGTTCAGATGATTTTTGTCATCAACTGTACATGTTTGAATATTTTAATTCTCTTGTTTCATACTTAGTTTTACTCTCTTCTTCATTGTCATCATCTTCTTCCGCGGCTTCTTCTTCTACCTCCTCTTTTTCTTCCGCTTCATCTTCTTCCACCTCTTATTGTTGTTGTTGTTGTTGTTGTTGTTGTTCTTCTTCTTCTTCTTCTTCTTCTTCTTCTTCTTCTTCTTCTTCTTCTTCTTCTTCCCACCACTGTCCTTCTTTGTCATGTTGTTCTATCCTCATTCTATTTAACATTCCACCTCTTAGTTCTTTTGCTTTATTTAACATATTTTTTTTTTACATTTTTATCTTGCCGGCCTTATTATTTCAACACGTGTTCCTTCTTGATTCTTTCAATACCAGTTCCTACAACCGCTTCTTTCCCAACCAACCTCTCACTCTACTCCTCTCCAACACCTCTCTGTCCACCCACGCAATTGTATTTTCCCTCTTCTCGCTTTTATCCGTCATGTTTTGGCGCCAAGTGGAATTTTCTAGCGACTGCTGCTACTGCTATTTCTACAGCTGTCCTCAGACACACGGTCTTGTCAGAAATGCACGATGTTCGTTCGTTTCTCATCAGTTAACCTTGATCCTTGTTACATAACAAAAAAACCTGCCAAATGAAAACAATACGTAAAAGAAAAAGAAAAATGAATGTAGTTTTATTTTGTGTTTCTTTTGTTCTCTCTGAAATTATCATCATCAGCATCAACAACAATATGATCGCTGCTATCGACATTATAATCATCACTAACAACAATACAATTATTGTCACAATCAGCAACATCATTATCATCAATATCATTAAAACTGAGCATTATTATCACAAATAGTTTCTTCACTATCATAAACACTATGACCAACACTATCACCAACATTATTATCATTGATATTGTCAATAAGAAAATCAACACTGTTATCAACACTATGACTATTAACATCACCATCATTATCATCATCCACGTCATCAACACAGATATTATCATTATAATCAACAATATGATCACAATCACATCAACATTAATAGCATACTCATAAACGTTATGATAAACACTATCATCACTGTAATGTTCATCACTGTAACAACATTATTATAGTCATTAAATCAAAACAATATTATTAACACATATTTCATCAAAATCATCAACACTATAGTCGTGATTCCATTTATCGCGATAGATTCCATCTTAGTTATATATATATATATATATATATATATATATATATATATATATATTATATTGATTGTTAGTTTTGATATTACAAACGATATTTACAATTTTTTTTTATTATTGATATCTATTTATTTATTGTCATTTTGTTTGGGTTACAAAATAAATGGAAGGCAATTCCACTAATCCTATAAAAAGAGTACTTCATGTGTTGCAAATGGATGTTCTAACTAATGGGAACATTACAGATATTACCATTAGAGTATATTTTTCTCTTTCGTATCATGTTAAAGGTGACTATATTATAATACAAGTATATCCTGCTATTAATACTTATAATATTGGCTTCCCGCAGGGAATTTTGTGTTTTCTCATATTACTAATTATTCTGAAACTATTACGATTTTACTAAGAATTATAGTTAGTTTAGTTCTAGTTGAAGATATTCGTATTATAAATATTGCTACTAAAACTGTGTTGGTTTTTTTTTAACTCTTTCAGTGGTGACACATCTATTAATGATATAACTGTTGTACTGATGTCTTCTTCATACTAAAAGTAAGTAAATAAAAGTATATTTGTTTCTTCATTAGTAACATTCCGAATGTGAAGATGATAAGAAATGAGGAAAAACATTATCAAAGACGCGTTTCGCTGGAGAAAGCCTAGGCTTCCTTTGGTTTCTTCACTTTGAATAAAAGAAAGAGAAAACTCTGTGAGAAGAAAATATCTTGGTATTCCCGAGGATAAGTCTGTATCATAAATCAAATTAATTAACCAGGATTATCACCTCCTGATTTCAGACATGAAGAGAATCGTCACGACTCTAGGCTTGTTTGAAATATCTTTATGTGTATTAGACCTGTTTGGTGTTGTAGGATTTTAAATTTAGGACTTTTTATTATTTCATATTATATATATATATATATATATATATATATATATATATATATATATATGTGTGTGTGTGTGTGTGTGTTTATTTAAATCATTAAATGAGTATTTACTTAAATATTTGTATCTATAAAAAGAACGTATAAACATAAAAAATGTCTTAAAATAATTGTCGGACCTTGTCCATTTGATAATATGTGACGTCTTTTGTTTAGATTTGGATACGCATCGAGCAGATATGAATGTACGCGTGTAAATCATAGAGAATTGTAGTATAAAGTAAAAAGTAAAATCGACCTTGCTAAGCGAAACGCTCCTCTGTGAGTCAATCGGTAAAATCACGCCAGGCTATATGACGATTCCGTATAGGATACAGGTTCGATTCCAGTCGGTGAACGCATATTTTCTATGAAAATTTCTCGGAACTTCAGGCCGGTAAATATCATTAAGACTGTATATTATAAACAGAGCATTTACTTAAATATTCGTATCTATAAAGGGAAATTATATATATATATATATATATATATACACACGCACACACACACACATATATATATATATATAGAGTGCGGTGCATAATTATAATTTAAGCAATTGAACTAACTTTAAATATTTTGTATATTATTATAAAGTATTAATAATCTGAAAGTTTCAAATAATTACTATGTGTAGAAAATTAGTTATTGTAAAATTAATTAAAAAAAAATCGAAAAACGATTGGTCCATAATTATATGGCCATTAAAAAAAAGCCACTGCATGTTAAAATAATTTAAAACAGCTATCTCTTAAAATTTTATGAATTATTATTAAACACTCACCAGCATTTGCGCATGACAAAATTGTCATAAACTAGGCTTTCGGTACAAAATTAAGTGAAGTTGTAAAAGGTCAAATAATCGCACTCAAAAATGAAAATTTGAGTATTAGAGAAATTGATGTTATCATTAAGCGTTCAAAATGGGGTATTATCAATTTTTATGAAACACGAAAGAATATGGAGCGGGGAAAAGAGCCAGAAGAAGCAAGAAAGTAAGTGATGTCAGAGCGATCAAAATGTAGCAACCAATGCCGTCACATATGTTCCAAGATTCAGGCAACTCTGGAATTGGGTGTTTCACGCTGGACGGTTTGGAGAGAAATTAATATATCGTCTGTGTTCAGTTATGAAAAGCTTATGAGCGCTACATGTTTGCCCAAGCATCACATATCAGAGAGCTTCAATTGGGCACAGTGTCATGTGAGTTCGGACAAGCAATGGAATGGTATGGCATTTTCTGTTAAAAATATTTACTTTGGACGCTCCCGATAGGTTATCTTATTATTGACATGATTTTAGGAAAAGTCGGTGTTTTCCAAGCCTGTTCAAGGAGTAAGGAGTCTTATGATTTGTGCTGTATTCCTATTCAAAGGCAAAACTCCATTTGTTTTGTTCACAAAACTTGATGCATTGGGATATCAGAATGATTTGTCTACCGCTCTCTTGCCTTATAGAAAAAAATAAAAAATATAATTGAAATTGCGTGTTTCAGCAAGACACCGCTCCTGTTTCCAAAGCCAAGTAGACTGTAGAGTGGCTTCAAGCTAACCAAATTAATGTTATGGATTGGACCACCAGATCACAGGATCTCAATCCTATCGAAAACCTTTGCGGATATTGGTTAGAGGGGGATACAAGAATGGACATCAAATTAATACTAAGGAAGAGATCAAAATGAAATTTTGAATGCCTGCAATTCAATTAACCAAACCGACACTCAGAAGAAGTTAATCTATTCTATGAAACATAAAATGTTTGAAGTAATAGTCAATCACGGAAAACAAAGTAAATATTAATTTCTATAAGATTTTGTGTTTAATATGTTTAAAATAAAATATTTTAATAGTTTTATAATTATGCACCAATCGATTTTCGAGATATTGTATAATTTTACAAATGATTTTCTATTTATGCTAATTATTTGAAACTTTCAGATTATCAATGCTACATAATAATATACAAAATATATTAAAAAATATGCTTAATTGCAAAAGTCAAAAATAAGCTGGCCTTATAATTATGCACCGCACTCTATATGCATATATGTATGAATGTATATACACACACACACATATATATATATATATATATAGATAGATAGATAGATAGATAGATAGATAGATAGATAGATAGACACACACAGAGAGACACACACGCGCGCAGGCACATACACACACACACACACACACCTATATAAATTATTATTAATAGTAGTAAAAGTTTTCTCACAGCTGTTTGATGCTACATTCAGCATGCTGAATTCAGATTTTCATATACGGAGACTCCGCAAATTACTCCGTCCAATGATCCTGGGTTATCAGCAACTGACTGTTTATACTCCTCGATGAATACACCCAGACACACACACACACGCACGCACACATGCACACAAACACACGCACACACACGCGCGCACACACACAGACACACACACACACACACACACACACACACACACACACACATATATATATATATATATATATATATATATATATATATATATGAGAGCTACTTTTTAAATAGCGTGATGTTTACAATATGAAGAAATTTCCTAAAAGATCTGTGCCATTTATATTTCAGAGATTTCTTGCATTTTAAATGTTATTATTTGGTATCTGGTGTAATTATCATTCCTTCATCAGATTATTATCTTTATTCTTAATCTGATTGATTCGATGCGAGACTGTAACGTTTTTCGTTATCTTGATCAAAACTTTGCGATCTCAGTCAAAATGGAATCAGTTACGCTTGCTGACGGAAACTAATCGAAATATATATATATGAAGCACATCTTATCATTTATAAAGGAAAAAAGATGCTCAATAACCCCGTGTGGAATCAGATAAGTATTCGAGGAAGAAAAGATCGGATCATAGGATTGCTGAAGGAATTAGTGCATATACTAGCTTTCCGCAATAGGGCTAGCACAGATATAGATAACACATGGGACCCATTAAGTAGAAATTGATTAGAAATGACAGTGGCGGGAGCCACACCTGAGAGTAAAGCCTTCAGCATCAGTAAAAAAAGAGATCACGTGAAAGGTATCAAGTGTAGCAGTAGCACAAAAACTGAAGAAACATTAGAAAATGTTGGACGGTCTCCTCAAAGATGAAGACGCGAGGCGACGGAGATAGATGCGGATGCTGAGGATACCATCGACCCAGTCTCTGAGCATCGATGAAAGTCGTGGAGGGGCTGCAAACAAGGAGGAGCCTTATACTTAACTTCAGGAAGTGTCAACTGAAGTTTCTGGAAAACGTAATGAGAAAGGAATGCCTGGAAAATCTGATACTCACAGGTCAAATCGTGGGAAAAAGAAACAAGAGAAAGCAACGCATAACATACCTGGCAGGCTTTAGCAGGTGAATGACGGAACGTGATCTGGGGAAGTAGGTAGAGGGATGAAGCAATGAAAGCTAAAAAGTATAGGGAGAATTGGAAAGCCATGATCGCCTACGTCCTGGAAAGACATAACACATATGAAGAAAGAATTCTAGATCAGTATTACCGCACGCGATGGCCAAATGGAATAAGATGTAGCTTCGTGAAATTGTAGGCGTGTAAATGGTGAAAACCAGCAGTAACCGAGAGGGTAACTAAACGGGATATCCCTGGATAATGACCGATAAACTTAAACATTCTACACCCGTAAACTAAATAAAATGTTCGGTGTGCAATTTACTAAAGATTATTTTGTTAATCGTTTCTTTCCAAGCAAGGCGATAATGGCAGACTCAAGGGAACGCTGATAGTGAAATAAAATGAGAAAATATTACTGAGTAAAAAAGACACTAAATACAGACTTCAAAAAGATAGACGATTGCGTCTGATTTTTCATTGATACTTTTGACGATATTAGTTGTCAAGAAAGAAGTCTCAAGAGAGAAATGTGAGTAAAAAATTATTAGAATAGAACTTACTGTTTTATTTAACAATTTCAGCAGCAAAAACATGAGACGTTGTTTCCCTTCTAGCTTTAAATCTACATTACAGAGATCCATATACAAAGAAGGAAAGCTTATACAAACAATATGAATAAAATATATACCGTGTGTCCCTATATTTGGACAAAATGCATATTTCTAAGAAATTAAATTTTTAAATTAAAATGCATATTTTCAAGAAATTAGATTTTCATCAAATTTTTTATTGAATTGCAATATTAAAATATAACATCTTCAATAGGATTTCTATCATTTAAGATGCAAAGGTTGTTGCGCTTTGCATGAATCACATTAAATCGATGCAATATATCCACATTGTCTGCAATTTTAACGCATCCATTCTATGCTTTCAATCAAGTGTGTTGCATCTGTCATTATCATTGTGTACAACTTCTCTTTTACTATACCCCCGAAAAAGATTTCAAGTTCAGTGATTTTTCCTCCCTACAAAAAGATGATTAACTTGTGGAGGTAAAAAACTTAGTTAATCCTATGCGTCTAGAATTTAAGAACACACTATATAGAAAAAATACAGGGAAACACGAATGTCAAAAGTTGTGATACTATCAACAAAGTTGAGGACAGGTAAATAATGATGACTTCTCAGACAGAAATAAATGAATTAAGATAAAACGAACCGAGTCAATGTTTATCGAATGCAATCTAATTAGCAAATATTATATCGATATTAAATAAGCCAACAAAAATTGACATATCTTAAAATCAGCTTTCGCAATCATTTATAATATAACGATCATCTGGATGTCATCGAATATTTTATAGATACCTGTGCATCATTTCATTAGGGGACTGTGAAACTGATAAAAATTGCTGCAAATGTTTGTTTTATTTTTTCTTATTACAACAAAATTTTCTTTCTTCAGACAAATCTCAAGTAATTTATTTTGAATTTGAATAGAAGTGAAATATTCATTAATTTATAAATTTCCTTATCGTCAAAGAAACTGTGAATAAGTTTAAGTTTAAAAAAGAAGGAACAAAAACCTGCATCAGTAGGTCGCAACAGGAACAGGGGTCATCATTTAAACTTAAAGATATAGATATCAATTAGAAAAGATCCAACGTAATCCATAAAACGTTTGGCACGTGAGAGAGTAGTTTCAGCTATGACAGTCCAATGCTATGGCAGTGAAAAATAGGCTTGAAAATCAAATCGTACGCGGAATTTTATTACTTTAGGAGAGAAAGTTCAGTTAAATGTTAGAGCGATTGAAGGTAATCTTGAATAAGTTTAATATTAAATTGTTTGTATTCTTCTGGAAATTATATATAAAGGCACGTCAAGCTAAATGACGGTTCCGTATTGGATACAGGTTCGAATCCTGTCGGAGGACGAATATTTTGTGTGAACATTTCTCGGACATTCCGGCCGGTAAATGTTGTTTAATACTGTTTATTATAAACAGAGCATTTACTTAAATATGTATATTTATAAAAAGAATGTATAAACATAAAATGTATGTCTGTCTGTCTGTCTCTCTCTCTCTCTCTATATATATATATATATATATATATATATATATATATATATATATAATCTTCGGATCATTAGCAGTGAATAATGATGAACATATCCTTTTGGTTTATGATCGATTTCGTCACTATTCTTCTGTTAAGTTTGGTGAGTAAGTATACATTATTACTGGTAAAGGTAGAGTACAAGAGTGTCATAAAATCGGCGGAGAATTCCCATAAAAGGTCATTAATTTTTTTAAAAGTTAGAACGGTCTAGAGCTTAATCCAAGAATTGGAAATTTTGCTGCTACACGATTTGGAATATTTTGCTTTTACAGACGGCATACATGCGTGGGTTTGTTTGGATGTGCGTGTGATTTTGTGTGTGTACACACACACACACACACACACACACACACACACACACACGCATATATATATATATATATATATATATATAATTCAGAACCTGCGGAGTGTCGTTTGGGAACCTGTATTCGTCCCTTCAAAAAGTGTGGATGGTCCTGCACGAAGCCATCACCACTATAATCAAATCTCATGTGTCGTTATCGGGCTGTCGGTTTCCTGGAAACTGATCTTACTTGACACTCATACGTCGAATCTCGACAGGAGAGTCGACTATATATATATATATATATATATATATATATATATATATATATATATATATATATATATATATATGTATGTATGTACCGTGTTGACTGAATAGAGCTCATGGTTCACTCAAGGTAAAGGGTTGCTGAGTGCAATTCTAGAGAAGGTGAAGTAAGTGTGTTATGAGGATGAGTATGGGTGATATCGGTGTTGGCCCTGGATTTAAAAAGACCTAGATAATTATTTTCTTGCGAGATTGTTGCAGAAATTAACACTTCTCAGCAAATATATATCTGAAAACAACTTCCTTTTTCTGAAAGGTATATGTATATAACAGTGCGAGTTTGCCACGAAGATCACGGCATGCAGGGTCCTAACTGTGAATGTCCGAGCTGAGAATTGTACCTCGTCCGAACACCTGCCATTGTAATAGCGATACATTAAGGAGAGTCTCGCGAAATGTATTCCATATGTTAAGTATTTGCAGGGGGGCGGGTGATCTTAGTAATATTGCCGGTTTACTGACTCCTCGGTTTACTGAGTCTTCTTTACTTTTTGTTGACCGCTTTCAACGCCCCTATCATGATGGCTAGAGGCACGGTGGAGTAATGGATAGCGGATCGGATTGGTGAATCGTGTTAATATCCTTGGGAAAGGTATGAATCCACTTTTTCTACCCCTAGCTATGGACAAATAGCAGGGCAGTCCGGGTTCTCTCGCGTTGAATGATAACTGGCCTACCGCAGAAAGAAATGACAACTTACTGCGGGAAAAAATCTCTTTCGTCAGTCATGTATTAAAAGATACATGATCGTTTAAGGGCATATCATGCATGGCACATAAGTGACTGATCATGGTAGATACGAATTGGAGCTTTATAGTTTATTATGTACTAACCAATGTATATATGTTTTCATTACTCTTTCGTATATTTCATTAGCACACCTTACTCAGTATTTTCATTCCTAAATATCAAAGAAAATATTTAATGTACAGCCATACTTTTTGTTGACCCCACTCTATATTTTATACATTTTATGTATTTTCACATCCGTATCTTGTTAAAACTTCCAGAATTTCCCTCGGGGTTTTTTACTGATTATAATTTAGTTCTTCGTTGAATACCTAAATTTTCAATTCGTTTTTGGAAATGTTACTTTGGCGATTGTAATTACAGAAAGTGTTATTATAATTAACTTCATATTCCACTATTTTCTCTGGTCTCGTCCCTTTTCTCTGTCTATTTCCATTTTACTCTCCAGTCTTCTTGATCGACAATACCTAATATCTAATACAATACCTGTTCTGTGTTCCTAGTGTGAATTAAATTATCCTTTTGAATCACGTTCAAGAAAAGAAAATTTGAGTATTCAGTAAACTAACTGATTTTTGATTTTCGTTTTCAAGATGAAACGAAGTTTTTGCATGATTCCGAGCGATTAGACCATCATTCCCAATAGCGATTAATTTTTGTATGACATTCGGTATTATTTTTCCTTAAATAATGAGAAAAGCTCTATTCCAATATACTTTATTTGTGGAGCTTTTAAATCTAAATATCTCATTATTCTTAAAGTTCAAGTTAAATTATCATTTACATTTAATGAAATCTATTTCGATCGTTTGCTGCGCTGAAATCTATAAATATGTCTTCTCGTTGTAGCAATTCTGCAAGTTTTTAGATGATTAGTTTCATAATTATTAGTAGTAGTACTAATGTTTCTACTTATTCAACAATCAATTCATCGATTACGATTAACACGTTTACAACCAGCATAAATAATATCAATTTATTTGCGTCTATAAATTCGTATTTTCGGGGGTCAGTTTTGACAAATCATTTTCTATGCACTCTTCTCGTCGTGTGTTGCTACTGTCTAATAGGTTCTAATAAATTTTACATGCCCCAAAATTGTTTCCAACAGACATCTCAACTCTTCATTTTTAATGTTATAAAACCGCATTAAGTAGAAAATAAACAAATTTCGTGCAACAATAGAAGATATAATGATTACGTCAGTGGAATTTCTCGTGATATTACTAATAACATAACTTGTAAAATATAATGATCATGTCCTGGCAGTGGATCTCTGCCTCTATCTAGATTTACAGACGGGGGAAGGGGGATGGGAGGCGAGGAGAAAGACTACTTTGTAACTTTCAATACCTTCAAAACGAGGGTGATAACATTCTGCCACCACCGAGAACTTCTATTTTCTCCAGTCACGATAACTGTATGCACTGTAAATGAATGAATGCTTGTGGTAATATTAGCAAATATTCGACATTCATTGGTCGATCAACTTGTGCTCATTTCAGATAAAAATTCTGTTTCTTGAGTCACGTAGCTGTAATTGTTAAGGACTTGAGTTTCTCTTTTTCGAAATAGTGTGGGACCTCAACAGCTTGGTTAAAACAGATGGTTCTTTGAATTAATATGTGTTGTCAATTTGTTGAAGGTCATTTCTTTTATCTGATATAGTAGCGTGTTTGTGATTCTGCAGTGCCAATTCCCAATATCCAAAAAAAGATTCTCTTTATGCTGAATGCCTTTTGGGATTCAACTTCCCCCAGAATTCAAGTGGATCTCATCCATATAAATAAATGCGAATGTCAGTGTGTCGCACTATTTCAACTTTACTCCGATAGGCAATAGCCTAATATATCATACCATTTTGGAATCAGGCCGACTCCGTGAGTAAATTAACAACATCCCGGGCGGAATCTGGCACAGCAATCCGGAAATTTGGGATTCCTAACTTTTCATTACTCGGATTGTATTGGGGATTTTTTACGTGATTTTTTTGCGATGAAGTTTTTTGTACGATAACAGTTTATATAATTTGGAAATAAATTTGTTAATAAATGAAATTATTTGCGAAATCCAACCATGAAATGAAAATAATGTTTTTGTACGGAAAATAAGGACCTACGTATATCAAACTTTCATGATTTTTAAGCGAGGACAGAAGAATGATCGCTGTATTTTTAAAGGTGAGCTGAAATATTAATGCAATAATTAAATTCAGAGTTCAATCTTGAGTTTTTCTGTAGATTATTATTGATTATCGTATACGGCAGAGAGTGCCTCGCAAAACGAATCTCCACCAACAGACGACCAATTTGTAATCAGAAGTGCCAAGGCTGCAGCGTGGAAATGGAATTCCTGTGCAACTGAAAACCTATGTCAAACGGCAGCTAGGAGAACTTGCAATGCTTAGAATATGTAAAATCATAGGGATTCTCAAACTCCTAAAAAAGCCGAAGGCCCAATCAAGAGCCATACGCAAGAGCTAGCTTAAATGCCATGCGATAGAGCAGCTTTTAAGCTAGTATATACAATAAATCACTAAAAGATTCTGCTAAAACCGTGGTCTCATTTTACCGTTCCCGAAAGTACCAAACTACTCCTGCTACACTTTAACTCGTTAAGAGTAAAATCCGGCGAAAATGGAGTATTGCTCTCATTTCTGGCTGCCCATTCCACACTTACCTTATTTGACAGAATTCAAAATAATTTCCCCGCGCCTTTTAAGGATATGATTTATGCTCTACTCTACAAAAACGTTCATACAATATAACGTTGCCGGCCTGTCGCTACTCTGTCTATATTTCTACCTATTGTCATGCTATTTTTTAGCACAGCTACATTCCTTAGTTCCAACAGTTTAAAGCTTTGCTGCCAAAGGCTCGCTATTCTATATCCAAAATCACCATCATTCTCTTTGTATTCCAATTATTATTTGAAGAATATTCAATTCAGCTTCTTCCCAAGAACCGCTATTTAATCGAACGAACTCCCGTGCGGATACTTCTTAGACTAATAAACTTCCCTTCCAAATTGCTCTCTTATAAAAATTACAAACCTCATACAACTGCCGTCTAAATATTTATCACCAAAATTTGAAAAAATATAAAATATTTGAACAAATGATTAAAAGAAACTATGTCTGAGAGGATCGTAATATTCCTATGAAAAGGGTAGAGGAAGATAAAAAGTTAATTTCAATCCAAATTGTTAAAGAATTATATATGCATTCTCAAAATTGACACAGGAAGATACATAAGGGGAAGTCTCATATTGATTACCAAAATCTTTGATTTCAAGAACCATTGTATGGTTACTTACTGCACACTCTCAGACACAGAAAGAAAACTATAGGAACTTCTAGACGAGGTAATAAAGCAAAGTGGCAATAAATGGAAAACCGGCACTTGAAAAAACAATAGCAAATTTACGAGAAAAGAGGAAAATTCAAGATTCACTTGCAGATTTTAAACATCAGGCAAGCACAGCAGTTTAAATATAAGCGAAGCATATTTTACAGATCAAGGAAAATTTGGCACTGAAATCTGAAGGAGCATTGGAATAGCAAATGTAAATTCCAATTAAAATTGCAAAAACTAAACAGAAAAATAGCAAAATTTCGTTAGAAAAAAATGAGTGTAGAAATACTATTTAATATTAACACTCTTATATAGCTGTGAAGTCTATACAATTTCTTTACGGATGAAGAAAGGATAATGCAATAGAGAATAGGGTTCTACAGAAAGTACCTGGGTGGAGGATGTAAAGAAATATGAACTTTTAAGGAAAACGGAAAAAAAAGTACGGTTATATTTAGAATCAGAAAGAGGCAAGTTGAATGTTCAATGACTCACCATGATGAAATCAGGTTCAGAAAATTTGACTCTCATAAATCTGATTGAAGTCTACCAAGACAAATGGAAACGACGAGTAACCAAAATAATAATTATTTATAAATAGAGAACAGATAGGTGTGTGAAGTATAGTAAACACAAACCCTAGCATATTTAACATATGCAAAATATAGGAAGGTGAAGAGGTCCATCATCGGCTACTACTTAAAAAGGCAGGAGAGGTGGATTAGGACTGAGTGCTAGTAATTGCAACACAGCGAGTCAAAGGTAACTTGAACTTTGACAAAAGGTCATAAAGAACAGATATTGTAAAGGCGATAAACAGAGTGAAAAGAAACTAAATTACAAATAAATGCTTAAAACATGGCTAGAAATCATGAGAACAAGTCTGGCATAGCAGGAAACAAGATAAAATGAGATGTAAGTGAGGAAATAGGATTCAGCTATGAATGCAACACTACAGGTATAAACAATGGATTGTGTTTGAGAAAATGCCTTTGTACATTGACATTCAACAGACGTGACCTGATCAGTTTGGTGAGATAAATATAAAAGAATGTCGCTTAAATGTGCTCTGTTCAATGTGTCTCAGAGAATGCTAGTAAGCAAGTGATAGTCAATTAGTAGAATAAGTATACCAAGAATTAAGGAGACCTAGAAGCAATAAGAATCGACAGAACGGAATAAATTGCTAGTGAGTTTCGTGTAAATATTGGAAATATAATCAATATATTTAAAATAGCATACCAATTCAACGTAAACAGAAACAAGATTCAACAAAACAGCTTTTAGCATCGAAGAAAGACTCGATGTGATATGAGAATCAACGGCACGCCTGGATCAGTTGCTTTTCGTTCATGTTGATCATGTGTCACGACGATTCCTGTGTACTGTACCGCAGAGAATGCTAGTAAGCACGTGATAGCTGTATATCTTTTTCGATTGAACCAGCCTATATTTCACATCCAAATGGACCAAAGGTGGAGCCGAAAGGTTTAAAAACTTAAAAAACCGGCAGGATATATTTGGGTGATATAATCGCAATTTCCAGATGGCCTGACCAATTGGACAGACACTAGAGCACTATTTGTACATTTATAGCCAAAATATTTTATCAATATCTTGGCAAGTTGGATAGTACCTTGAAAATTAATGCTGAGGAGCTGCAAAATAAACCGGTACCATAACTTATACTTTTTACTCGTAACCACAGACTCAGTCAGAGTTATGACTATCTTGATGTACACCAATCTAGCTTATGTCCCTGGAACCCGGGAAAACATCCATGCCATTCCTCCTTATCTCCTAGCTATGTTCAAGAGGCTGGCTATATGAGTTTGTGTTTTGTTTGTTTTATTTTTTTTATTTTTTGGTATTGGCATTTCATCTGAACTGATTTGAACTGGCAATTTGTATGTTATCAATATATCTGAAAGAGTACAAACATGGGGAGTATGTCACTTAATATTAGGTTGACAGATCGATTTCCTCATATTGTTGTCGAAATTGCTGGAGGTAGCGGTAATTTCTACTCTAAGAGTTTATTGTTTTGAACGACCTGCCTGTGGAATTAATTTCTGGTTTCTTGCTTTCCTCAAAACTATGATTTTCAAAAATATAAATAAATCAACAATCGTCATTGCCTTCTTGAATACTGTTCATTTTGTCCGATTTTCCTCAGGTTTTCTCAGTTGCTTTTGCTCTCTGTTATCCCTGCATATTAGGGGTTTTATTGCGTTGCTTATTATAAAATGAGTAAATAAATATATTTCGGTAAATTTGTATTCTGAAGTGCCTAGTTTCGTAGACCTTAGAATAAAAGTAAAAGCGACAGATATGTGGTAATAATATCTGTAATAGTGGTAATAATTGTTTTAATAACCTTGACGAATTTAATTATTTCATTCCTAAAATATTGCTTCAATAAAATAATTCAGGGTCTGTTGCAATAAATAATTTATTTTTAATTACGAATGACAATAGATAAAATATCATGAGTGAAAACAAATTAAAAAAGTATTCTTATGAATCAACATTCATTTTTGACAGATGATTAAATTAAACTCATTGTAGCCATGGTATTAATCGATGCCATTGACGATATATTAACGACAAAGCGTAAATGTGGCAAACGTTCTTGGTTACAATGGTTTGGATCATAATGATTAAGATGACATGAAGTTGATGAATAGAGAATTGAATTTGATCGAGACAAGAAGTTGAACACAAAATACTTGCGAAGATGTATAACGTATTTTCCCAGAGGACAACATGATTGCAAGAAATATAATTCCATTTATATCTGCAATTTTTGTTGTATGCATCCTACTTATTGTATCGTTCGTACTTATAGCTTAGACTATTTCGTAGATTTCCCAGTCAAATTTCAGTTACAATCGAAATAATAACACAAGCTTAATAGGTTTAAAATCGTCTTTAACGTCACTAAGATTAATAGTTAGATGCCTATGCACAAATCTATCTATCTATCTATCTATCTATCTATCTATCTATCTATCTATCTATCTATCTATCTATCTCTCTCTCTCTCTCTCTCTCTATATATATATATATATATATATATATATATATATATATATAAAGAGAAAATGAGAAAGATAAATATATAGAGAGAAAGAGAGATAGGAAAATGAATTTCACCGTGTAGTGTCAATATATATATATTGAGAAGGCACTGTTGAATAGTGGTTTTCGGCTTGGATTGAGGAATCTTAGAGCCGATTCCGAATTCCACTCCATTACAATCCCTTAAGTGCTAATACCCTTGGGAAAGGTATTAATCCTATTCTTCTCCCTCCAGGTATGGGTAAATAGCAGGACGGATTGTGTTCTATATCGTTGGATGGCAACTGAACTAAGAGATGCACAACTTTCAATTCAAAACCTGCATAGGCTCGTTTGAGATAGTGTACCAGGTCTCTGTATTCGGCACTTCAAAAAGTGTGGATGGTTTTGAACATAAACTTCACCACTATAATCAACTCTTATGTGCTGGTATCGGGCTGGCGGTTCCTAGGAACTGATCTGCTTGACATTCATACATATATATATATATATATATATATATATATATATTTATCTCCTCTAATATATATATATATATATATATATATATGTATATATATATATATATATATATATATATAATTATTTATTTAAAAATATGATTCCAAATCGCGACATAAGAAGTCCCATATATATATATATATATATATATATATATATATGTGTGTGTGTGTGTGTGTGTGTGTGTGATCAGAGTTGAATCAGACCAGTAATATAAAAAGTGGTAATACGCAGTTGAAAAAAATAGAGGTAAAAATATCAAAACTATAAGGTCTTATACAATACTCAACCTTTGTAACTGATATTAATCGTCAAAATAAAACGTATATAGGTTGTATAGAAGGTCTTTTTAAGCGGAGATAGTCTAATCATAAATCAGCTTTTAAGCTATCAGATCTGAGAAACTCAATTAAACTTGCTAGCCACATGTGTATTCTAAAGCAATTAAATAACAGCGACCGTTTTTAAGGTGGAAAATTTTAAAAAGTTAAAAGGTAAAACCATAAAGCAATCAGACCTGCATTTGCTACCTTTGTCAACATGAGAAATTAGCGATTATGATATTTCCAGATACAAATCAATTTTTAAACAAAGAACTGAAATCTTAAGTACTTGCACATATATAAAAATATTAAAACCCCACTGTTATTTTTAAAATATATTTTCTTCCCGTCACATCCATTCCTATATTTACAAGACACCTTACTTAAATTTCTACTCCTTAAAACACTTACGATACACTTGCTTTCTTCTTTTCACTTCAGTCTTCTTCCTTTCTTTCTTCTTCCTTAACCTTACGCTCCTCCTTTCTATTGTGCACAACGTTAAGCGTTTGACCGTCGTCCTTTTGTTCCTTTCAATATTTTCGAAAAAAAGAAAATAATAATATTGCGTTATTGTTTTTTTTGTTTTTTTTTTGTTATTTTTATTAAATAAAGCGTTGGATGGTCAGTTGATAGAATTAACCTGATGAAACCGTGAGGTGGAAACCAAGGTCGTATGTTCTATCAGACTTCCCTAATTTTAAAGTTTTTTTTTTTATATATATATATATATATATATATATATATATATATATATATATATATATATATATATATATATATATATATATATTTATTAAAGACATATTTTATGTTTAACGTTGTTATTTTATAGATACAAGTATTTAAGCAAATGCTCTGTTTATGATAAACAGTATTAAATAACATTTACCGGCCTGAATGTCGAGAAATTTTCATAGAAAATTTTCGTTCTTTGACAGGATTCGAACCTGCATCCTATACTGAACCGTCATATACGCTGACGTGCCTTACCGCTTAGGCTACAAAGAAGCGTTCGGTAGACAAGGTCGAATTTACTGCTTATAAACTCCAATTTTCCATGAATCTCGTACATTCATAACTGCTCTGGCGTATCGAATGTAAACAAATGACGTCATATATTAAGAAATGGACAAGGTCCGACAATTTATTTATTAAAGACATATTTTATGTTTAACGTTGTTATTTTATAGATACAAGTATTTAAGCAAATGCTCTGTTTATGATAAACAGTATTAAATAACATTTACCGGCCTGAATGTCGAGAAATTTTCATAGAAAATTTTCGTTCTTTGTCTATTCGAACCTTTTTGTAGCCTATACGGTAAGGTCATATACGTGATATGACTTTTCCGTATAGGGACAAAAAGGTTTGAATCCTGTCAAAGAATAAAATTTTCTATGAAAGCAGTAAATTCGACATTCAGGCCGGTAAATGTTATTTAATACTGTTTATCATAAACAGAGCATTTGCTTAAATACTTGTATCTATAAAATAACAACGTTAAACATAAAATATGTCTTTAATAAATAAATTGTCGGACCTTGTCCATTTCTTAATATATATATATATATATATGTGTGTGTGTGTGTGTGTATATATATATATATGTATATATATATATATATATGTGTGTGTGTGTGTGAAAAATAATTTTAATAAAAGGGCATGATAACTTAATTAAATGCGATAATAATCGTCAATGAGCTATGACTTTTATTTATATAAAAGAAGGTATAAACCAATGTATTAATGAGATTAATTGGTTCGTCACATAATAGTAATAGTCTCTGTAGAGTTGCACAATACATATTTATATATACAAGTAGAATATAAAGAAATATATTTTTAAGGCGTGATATATTTATGGGATAATTTGCTCAATATCAGAGATAGAGCGTATGTAAATATAAAATTGAACATTGAAGTCAACACTCATAGGTGACAGGCTGTAAGACGCTGGACGCAATCGTCAGGCCTCCTGACGATTGCGTCCAGTTTGAAAACAACCTGCCGCCTCTGAGTGTTGACTTCAATGTTCACTTATATATATATATATATATATATATATATATATATATATATATATATATATATATATATATATATAGTTTGTTTAGAATTCACTCTATTTAAGAAAAGAAGGGGAGCAGCTGTATGTAAATGTGAACTTTGCTGCTATAGAAATCAACATTAATTGGTGATATTTATCTGAGGATCGCTTCAGGTGTATAAATCCCAGTCGCATTAGAGTATTGCTTCCTATTTATTCATTGTTTATATCTGTGTGACTTATCTGCGCACATGTTACAAACACACTCACATCCACACTCATGTTCGTAACATGATCAATATGTGGAGTTTGAAGGCATAATTTCATTTTACAAGTATTTAAATGTATAACATATATCCACGCATAATGTAAATTAACATCCAAGAAATCTTTCAATAGGATTCGTGTGTGGATTTGGAATTTCAAATGTTTAAAATTGAACATTTAAAATATGAGATAATTTTGCTATTATGTAATACAATTTCAATTCCTTAAAAGAAAATGAAAACGCTTTATAACGAGCAAAATTATATGCGCCGTTTATGCAGATAGTTTCATAGCTGAGATTATACTGGTTTACTAGTTGCAGAAAAATATATTTAAATCTGGAAAGCCGAGAATGCTCTGCTAGACCTGTAGACGTTTGATGATGCATAAAAAAGGTGACTAAAAATAATAAAAAACCACAGCGTTAAGCCCCAAGTATTTCATTTAACGTTTGTAAAGCATTTTAAGACACGAATCACTAAGATGCTTACGGAAAAATTAAAAGGAGAAAATATTAATCAGTCTTACATTCATTTGCAATTCCGTCCTTAAATTCAACAAAACAAAAAGACAAGAGACGAAGAATAATGGATTGCTTACAACCATGCAAACAATGAGACAAAAATGTTCTGTTGGGACCAAAATAAACCAATGTTACCTCCAGAGGCAGGGCTGTACGAAAAAAAAATTATGCTCTGCTTCTGGTAGGACTTGATTATCTATCTCCGCTATAAATTAACATAGCATTCATATAAGTATTGTTCTAAAGTGAACAGGTTGTAGGTAGTAATTGATGGAAAGCATACGCAATTGAACCAGCAAAATGTAGTCATTTATTAGATGAGACAAAAAAGAATTTGCCAGACGTTGGAACTGCTTGATATATATATATATATATATATATATATATATATATATATATATATATATATATATATATATATTAAATAATATCTTTGTTTTATTGAGTTTTGTATGTTACAATTCAGAGTTGATTTTCAGGTACTGCGTATCCAATTAAAAACAAAAAAAAACATGATTTGCATTCCTCAAAGCCCTGTGCTTTTAATTATTGTAATCACTATAACCGATGCGATCAATTTCTAGCGTTTTCATAAAATTAGTTATGGGGGTAATAAATATTTTTAAAAATATTTCTACCATGACTTTCATAAAAAAAAACATATTTATAATAATTTCGATCATCTGTGAATAGTTCCTGAAAGTTTCATTAACATCCTATAATTATTTCTATTTTTGCACGATTTTTCAAATTAATGTGTGTCATAAAAAAAAACGTGCTAAAATTGTCTATATTATTTACTAGTTCCGCTGATACAAATAGAAAAAGGTTTTTTTAATCAAAATTTAGAATGTTCTAAAAAGAAGTAAAATTTTTTTAAAATAATTTAAAAAAAACTTTTGTCTTTCCTCTTAATAATAACATAAGCATTTAGACAATAAAATTTAGTTTTCGGCAAGGTTGGCGTCTTTTTCATCAAGCTATGCTCTTTTTTTAGCGATTTCGTGGAGGTACCTATTTTAACAGGTCATAATTAATTAATACAAACACAAATAGATAATACTGACGGGCATACATTATAGAACAATATGTTTTAAATGTGTATTCCTTATTGAAATTCACACTAAGACTACTGTACTACATATTAATAGATATTACATTATCACATACCTAAATTGTTCAGTATGAGTTCCCTTTTAATTAAATGAAGGTCTTATTTTGTTTTAGCAATAATGTTCTGTTTCCTTGCCTCTTGTCCATATTTAATTTATGAAGCTTCTGTACTTAATTTAACTGCTCTTTCTATATATTGCGAATGCACGCTTTAATACGGCAATTTTATTTTTGCTCCATCCATTAAAACTTCTTGCAGTCCATCAATTAAAAAAAAACTTCTTCAACCAATGTTTCACAGCCTCCATTTTATGGGAGGTTAATCAAATTTGATCAGTGTCGCTTCAGATTTGAATGTAAATTTTAATCTCTTCTCTGGCGGATCTGAGACAAAAATAAATATTTATGTGCTGTAAATCTTTTAATGTAGAATTCTGTATTTCAATCGACTTGATTTATTCTCTGCGTCATATGCTTTTTGGTTACGCAATTTATTATCCATTTTAATTTCAAATCAACTAACTTCATATATTTCAATTATAAATTTTATAAGGCTGTAGAATTTATCTTGAAGTTATGGTTCATAGGCATCTTATGTCCATAAACACTTTAACCTGTTATGTAAATTAAACCATCTTACTTTATTTAGGGGCCAATTTGTATTCCTGTTGTATATTCGAAATGTAGTCCCTGGTCAACATTTAATCTACCATTGCCCCTGCAGTAAGATATAAGTTATACAGAGGATCACCGTGAGTGTTAAATTATCCCTGGAATAAATCCTGGTAATCATTTCAGTTAATTTCCACTAGATGATTTCTAAAAGTAGTAGGGTATCTTTTACTTCTATATGGAAGTTCATTTTGATGAAGTGTACAACCAAACTAGTGCAACATTCTTTTAAGTTTTTTTCAATGGCTGCAAAAAGCCATGCCTCACAACCAGTGCTTTTAATAGTATTGTCGACAAAAACTGCCTTGATAAAATTTACACAGTTGAATCCTTCAGAAATAGGATCAACATCCTCTCCAAGAACAACACTAGTTAGACCAATTTTAGGAATAACTATGTGGCCGAGATATCAACTCACCGTGTCTATCGCTAATGAAAGTCAAGTGGTGTTCTGCCCTTTTGGTCATCTTAATTATTTTTCGCAGTTTTTCACTTCAGCAGCTTTGTATTGCAAAGTGTCCTTTGTAATCAAATCTGCAATTAATACCAATGCAGATGTTATGTACATAGCTCTTAATATGCTACCGATGGGTGTTTAATTTTACTCTAGTGTTTTCCCAGACTAATTTTGACTTTATCTAAGGCCTGAAAACTGAGGCCTGCATTAACAGAGCATGGAGTAATGAATCCTTGTGATCGGTGAGTAAAGCGCTAGTTCTTGAAATTCCGCTGGGAAACGTGAATACCAAAATGGTAAAGGACGTCCATTTTCAAATGACAATCAACATCAGAAAACACTAGTTGAACAAAACCCCCATTAATGTCTTAGAGAAATATCTCAGATATGCCAGTATTGAAAAAAGTATCTGACCATCGCAGAAAAATTGGCAGCTTCATTATAACAGGGAACCCAGACAATTTCCTAAACCGATATTTCATCCATTGAAGAATATGGCCACTCGCTGATGAATTTTCCTTGGTATTATCCATTTAAGCTTTCTTGAATTTAACCAGAGAAATCACTACAAATGGTTGCTGAGAAAAATAGAAGAACTGAATTTTATTTAAGTTAACCCTTTGATCTTTGTGTTTCTGGACAATTTTAACCATTCTGCTATGCAATATTTCACGGTAGATATAAAATAATTACAAGTGTTTACCCACCGTCCTTAACGGTGCCTGGGCATTAAGACATTTTCTCTGACTGTCCAACCGTGGCCTGGCATTACGTAAAACTGTGGTCAGATCTTAAAGGGTTAAAATACGAGCGGCACTGATTAATAGATTAGGAACAATTCTGCTTCATGACAATGTTTGGTCATATGTTGGCAGGATGAACCTTCAGCCAACGAGGAATAGACTTTTTACATTCACCAGATTCCTCTAATCACTTTTCCACAAACACTTTTCAGGCATCTTGACAATGTTTTAACCCAAAAGACATTCCGTTGCGAAAAAGATACACAAAATGTATTCAAGTTTTTAGCGTCCAAACCTTTATCGTTAATGCATAAATAAATTCCTAACAGGATGTCAAAAATGTACAAATATTCAGGGTTATTTTAACTGATTTAAGCACCTTTTACATAAATTGAGGAATAAATGATGATTTTGAAAATCGAAAAATATATTCTGAACAACCTGATATTTCTCCAAGATGAAGGATTTTTATGTTTACAAAATCTGTTGAATATTCACTCTGTAGATTAAATATACAAATTCTATTTTTATGTATTTTATTCTAAACCTATATACATTTTCCTTTGTGATGCTATTATTAAGGATAGAATTTTTAGTATATCTACAATTACATTTCGTTTGGTCTTTCTTTTCTATATCGCATTCTGCTGCTATCTACTTTTAATAATCTCTTTAAGTTTGGCATACATGTGTAGCTTATCGCTGCCATATTTTTAGTAAATACTTCATATAATATGAAATGCCTGGATAAGTGATATAAACCTTAGAGTTTTGTACTTTCATTTGCACGTTAAGCTTTTATTTTAATGTTTTGTTTTCTTTTGTAAATTCAACATTTCTAAAATTTAGTTTGGACTTGTGCCTATCTGCATCTAAGTCTTTCGCGCATAATTTCTTTAAATGTTATCATCTTTAACAAATATTTGGACTATCTTTATTTAATTCTCCTCGGCATTTATTTGTTAACTGCTTATGCATGGTTTGAATTTTCATTAACACTTAACAAAGTACTGTTATCGGTCTATATCTCTGAGTTGAGAGTATGATTACTTGCATTATTTACATTAATCGGACTGTTATCCTCATCTTCATTGCCATATTTACAACATTTTGGCCATTTTACGCTCCGGCCATCCTTCAAGTAATTGTAATTCTGCAATTGTTTTGGTTCATCACTGTTGTGGCCTAGTATGGAACACACCGTCATTTGGGTCTAGTCACTTGATCTAACCAACGTCATTAACCAATGGATTTTGTTTCCTTGAAGATATCTGTGTAAGAATTTTTGGTACTTAAATTTTACCAGAGCTCATATAGCAATTTTTCTGTTATTATTATTGTATTTTCTACAAGGGAAAATATTTCAATTTTTGCTGTTATTCATTGTGTTTCTCTAGCACTCCATATTGCTGGTTCCAATATTGCATTCTTTTCTAAGCTTGGTCGGTTCAGGAGACTTTTGTGCTGTTAGGCTTCTTTTGTTTTATAAGAGAAGAAAATTTGATCACCTTGAGTAAGTTTCACATGAAAGTATTGAACAATTTTTAAATACAACTCGAAATATAT
>CAHIKZ030000147.1:755000-830000 GCA_903632075.3 Acanthosepion pharaonis
TCACGACACTATTTTCATTCTTCTTTTATTCCGCTAAATGTGTTTGATGTTCTCTTTTACCCATTTGTCTATTTTCTGCGCTTAAAAAAAAATACTGTTTTTTTCCTTATGACTTTTTAAACATTTTTACGCAACCAGCACATTCTCTATTTATAAATCTCGAATTTTCTGAAATCTTCCTCATTGTCCTTATATATCATTTGTTATTTAAAAAATTCGTCTGACACAAGGTCATGTTACTAGGGGTGTCTATTGTCAATACGACGCATTACAACACTGAATTGTTTCGGAAACTAACAGGTTATCCACTATACAAAGGTACCCCGTATTCTTACCTTCTATTGCTACGCGTGTAGACAACATTTATAAAGCAAGATGTAAGTGCGGCACAAGGCTATGAGAAAATGCTTTTTTTACCTCGTTGGATGATTCCTGTTAGAAGACGAGGTTAAATAACTAATGATTTTTACTAATCCTATGTTACTGTGACATAAAGCCATGAATTAGGGATTTTTTGAATAGTTGACTAATCACTGTTACAAGGGGATATTAATTTACAACTTTATCATATGGTGATCATATTCTAGGTTTTGAAATTATTTTTCATTTTCTTCGTTTCTTTTTCTTTTGTTCTCTGTTTTTGTATCTTTCTTTGACTCAGTGTTTCTTTCTTTACATCTTTCTTTCTTTTCATTTGTTTCCTTCTTTTTACTTGTTCTTTTGTTTCTTTCTTTCTTTCTTTATTCCTACTTTCCTTCCTTCCTACCTTAAAATCTGTTTTTTTTTGTCGTTCTTTCTTTCTTTCTTTCTTTCTTTCTTTCTTTCTTTCTTTCTTTCTACCTTACATATTTTATTTATTTGTATACTTTTCTTCGTTTCTTTCTCATTTGTTTCTCTGTTTTTGTGTCTTTTTTTGACTCAGTGTTAGATTCAGTACTACTTTCTTCTTTCCTTCTATCTATTTATTCTCCCTTTTTTTGGTTGTTCTTTTGTTTGTTTGCTTATTTGTTTCTTCCTTTCTTTCAATTTTTCTTCTTTCCTTCCCACCTTACAATTTTTCTTTTTTTTTTCTTTTTTGTTTGTTTGTTTGTTTGTGTGGGTCTTTCTTTCTTTCTTTCTTTCTTTCTTTCTTTCTTTCAGCCTTATATTTTTTATTGATTTATTTTTGTTCGTTTCTTTCTATCTTTCTTTTTTCTTTGTGCTTTTGTCAGTATTTTTCCTTTCTGTTTTTTTTTTTTTCTTTTTCTTTATCCTTGTATTTTCATCTTTCTTTGTTTCTTTGTTTCTTCTTTTCTTTCTTTGCTCCTTTTATTCTTGTTGTTCATTTGTTTGTTTCCTTGTCCCTTTCTTTCTTTCCTTCTTTCCTTCGTCGCTCATATTTTATACTTAAATTTATTAATGTGTATTTTTTAACCTTTCTTTTCCTGCATCTCTTTGTCTCCTTATTCTTTTTGTTCTTCTTTTCAGCCGGCTTTCATTCATTCATTCATACAATACTTTTACTTTCCGTTAAATTTTATATATATATATATATATATATATATATATAGAGAGAGAGAGAGAGAGAGAGAGAGCATTGTCACCATTTGTTCTCCCTTCTTTTTCTTTCCCCCTTCTTTTTTTCTCCACTTCCCTACCCCCTCTCTCTCTTTCTCTTTCACTCTCACACGCTGTCTGCCACTGTTGTATTCACTCAACCTTAACGCGTCCTTGAACAAAGGGAAGCACCGTTTATCTGTGCGTAGGTGCCTAACGCTGCGTGACACTTTCGGCGAGTTTTCTGCGCATGCGCCAGTCTTGATGCACATGAGCAAATGTCGCTTTACCTTTCCGAATAACTAATACTTGGAAGGATAACTGCTTACAAGTATGAAAGACTTGTGAATAATTTAAAACTTTTGTCCATGTGCGGGTGTCGAGCATGCGTTATTGAACTGATATGTCTGCAGTTTTTATTCTTGTTGCTATAGTCCATGCGTTACCTCAGGGTTTCATACGATGTTTTATATTTCTGTTACATTTATAACGAATCAGTAAATAGCAGTGAGAGAGGCAGATACAGAGACAGAGAGAGAATAGTAGCAAACGTTGTTGTTTACATGCCTCATCACTATAATAGTACTTATAATTTCTATTCATGAGTTTTATTAACACTGAGTTAGTTATTTCCAGACAAAACATGCTACATCTTTCTCAGCTAATATCTTAAATACCATTAAAAAAAGTTTTGATCAATAGATAACAGGCTGAATTAAGGAATCTAATTTTGGTATAGTATTCGTGAAAAAGATTTTACAAACTCTAGAAAATTGCAATTTGAAACAGCAAATAATGTTCTATCGTCTTTCATGGAATATTACAAGAACCGGTATGAAATACGCATTCTTAACTGAAACAATGTTTTGGAAAATAAAAGCTACAGTGGTATATGGATAATTTTAATGAACAAAAATAGAGTCTGATCCATACAAAAATATTATATGAGTTATGATCAAATAGTATCACGTCTGGTGCTATAAAAAGAAAACGCATTTCAATTAGGTATTTAAGCACGTCTGAAGCCAAAGACTTTATCCAGCATCGATTCTAGTGATGGAAGCATTCTGGAACCTCTTTTTGAGAATAGCGAGCATTCTCTTCGGTTTCCTCGACATCTTAAAATATTGTTCCAAGTGGATTTGAATTATGAAGAGAAAAAAGACGCAAGATCGATTTAGTGAATGTGGGGTTACCTAAAAACTATTGCATAAGCCATGGTCACTTGTGGATCCTCTGTGGCATGGTGAGACGATCACACCCTACACATTTTACTTTTAAGCACTGCTATAAACAACGGAAGCGTTGACAACGTTATAACTTAGTGTGTATGCGCAACAGAGTTCAAGGTCAATCTGTGCCAAATGGCTTCACCCTGCCTACGTTCCGTTACCATAGTAGCAGTCCGGATACTTTTTGATCGCATCTCGTACATTGTTCTAAACAGAAAACAGCTAAAAAGAAAAACAAAAGAAGTAAATAAAGCAAAATCAAAATGACGCATCCAGCAGTAAGCACGAGCCAGACTGCCGATTATTCAATGACAATTGAAATACTGATTAAGCGATTACTGACGCTAATTACATTAAACACCCTGATTGGTCAAGCGGATTGCACATTTAAAATCTAGAGTATTGTTATAAATAACACATTAAAAATAACAAAACTCCATGTTTATTCAAATATATTTACACATAACTTGTGTATATATATATGCACACACACACACACACATACATACATATATATATATATATATATATATATATATATATATATATATAAAATGAAATAATATAATTTTATTTATAAATCGGCACATTTTTATTACATTCATGTTTACATTTAGCGGATAGCCATATTTATTTTGTCAGTCCGTTCAGTTTTTTAACTATTTATTTTGTCTACCGAACTGAATATTGCCGAAATTTGATTAGAAAAAATGCTTCCTGCGCCAGAATTCGAACCTGCGTAATCCTTCTCATATTATGAACTTTTGAAGGAAATTTCTGCTTAATATCAACCAACACAAAAAAGTATGATGAATTTCTTTCTTTTTCCAGATCTCATTTCTGATGAAACGTCATATATATATATATATATATATATATATATATATATATATATATATATATATATATATATAAAAGAAATATAGTCTTAAGGTGTACTATATTTATGGGATAAAGTGCTCAATATCAGAGATAGAGCGTGTGTAAATGTGGCCTGACGATTGCATACAGCATGAAACAGACTGTCACCTCTAAGCGTTGACTTCTATGTTCACTTATATATATATATATATATATATATATATATATATATATATATATATATATATATATATATATATATATATATATATCGAATTCGACGTATGAGGGTCAAGCAGATCAGTTTCTAGGAAACCGACAGCACGACAACAGCACATGAGATTTATTTATAGTGAAGGTTTCGTGCAGGACTATCCACACTTTTCATCAAGAGCTGAATACTTGGTTCCAACGAGGTCCCCAAACAACCCTCCACAGGTTTTGAATTCAGAATTGTTCTTCTCTTAGACCTGTTGCCATCAAAGGCAATAGAACCAAGTCTTCCCTTGCATTTACCCATACCTGGAGGGAGAAAAAGAGTATTCACACATTTCCGAAGGATATTAGTACGTAAGTGAATGTAATGGATTCGACTGGAATTCGAATCTCCGATTTCTCAATCCAAGTCGCTATCCATTACTAATCCGTGCCATGTCGAAGCAATTGTCAAGTGCTGGTATTTTCATTTTGTGTTGACAACAATGTTTTTAAATAATTCTGGTTCTCGCTAGGTACTTTATTGTTGGGGTAGAATATTATTGTTGTAAATTTAAATATTTTCAAACCAGTAACATTCTAGTAATGGTCCAGTTTAAGAGTTGAAACCGTAGAGACAGCCAACGTGTTTATGGCTGATATTCTGGATTTTTTTCAGCTCAGTATTCAGTTCCAGACTGTGTTAGTCATTTATTACCTTCTCTTTCATTTTTGTAAACAGTATTCCATCTCCATCGCTTTTTTCTAGTCAACTATCGGCGTGTTCTTGTTCCAGTTCCCACATCAAGATGTACTAAGTTTTTTTTTTTCTGTTTACACCCTTTCTTGAATGTTACTCTTACAAATTGATCTAATGCGAAATCCATAACTATGTCGCCAGTGAAAGATTTTACAGTATTGAGGAGACCCTTAAATTCATTATCGTCTTTGACAAGGAGTTTGAGATCATCCATGTAGAGTAGATAATTGAATATTTTCTTGTTTACTTTGTATCCATCGCCATTATTGCTTAGTTCTTGCGTAAGGGGGATTAAAGACAAACAAAGCAGAAAGAGTGTTCCCATAAAAGATTCCTCATCGGATATTCAGGAGATTGGAGGTCGCAATGCCTCTTGTCGAAAAGTCATTATGTGGTTTTGCTCAGTCCCCTGAAATTTAAGGAAATTTGCTACCACTGAGAAGATTTTATACATTTCCAAAAGATCCGAAAGTGTGACACACTATGAAAGAATTTACGGTAATTTATCCATCCTGTGCTGAGATTCCTGCAATTTTCCAAAATCATTTTGTTTATCAATTGTTGGTCTTTGCAACCATATGAACTTTGATTGAGATGGAATCTTATTCCACTTCCTACTATCGTTATCCATATTTGGTATGTCTGATCCGTGATGTTCTTTTGCGGATTTTTGAGTGTTTTCTAAAAGATTTCATGACATATTCATACTCTTCGCGTGACCATTTCGTTGGTTTTCATTTTATTAGTTGATTTGGCATTAAATCATTTGGTCCAGGGTTGGAAACAGTCCGGGTTTGGTGACCAGTTGTATTTTCGTTGTAAGTAGTGTTTGTTTCATTGACAGATTTTTCGGTCCCAGAGGGGTTCCTCTCTGATGTACGCGGCACTTGACCGGAGTGACGACCAATCTGGTATGAGTTCGGTTCGTAATCATTGAGATTTGTAATTTCTCGCATTTTGTACTTGTCCGCCAAGGGATAATTATTTTCAAGGTACCATCTCTAGGACGACTGCCGACCAAGATTAAAGAGTCCATCCTCTCCATGAGATAGGGGTAAGTATATTTAGTACTCTATTCATGGTTGTAACACAGGGATATGAAAATTGTATTGACTATAATAATTTTTTGAAGTCGCAATGAACACTACTATATGAAATGTGAGAGGTGGAATTATTTTTACATTGGGGATGGTAACAAAAAAATTAAAATGAAAAAAAAATCTAGTTAACTATAGTTAAAGATACTTAAAAGAATATTAAAGAAGACAAAAATGTAATTTCAGCTTGTATAAAATTTAGTATAGCTTATATTTTGAAAGGTGGACACAGAATGTGATCCGACAAATGTTCAACTTTCCGACACCAATGAGACTGATAGTTATCAAGTTTTATAAGGTAGATCCCCATCTATAATGACTTAGCGGAATGGTCACCAAAGAATTCTTTAACAAAAGGTAAAGAAAGAAAGAAAAACAAAATAAGTTTTACATTTGCGGCAATTTGTCGATCTCCAAGACCCTAAAAAACTAAAATTCTAACTCAAAGAAAAAAAGACAGATAAAAAGCAGAACATTATCAGATTAGTCCAACTGTAGCCATATGCCAATAGGTTTAAAACAAGTATTCATGTTTGTTTTTCATTTCAAGTATAGTTTGAGTACCTGATTTTCATTAAAATAAACTGTATATTTAATACTTCTAGGTATATTAATAATAATAACAATAATAATGATAATAAATTATTATTTTTGTTGTTATTATTATTATTGTTGTTGTTCTTGTTTTTATTATCATATTAATAATTCACTCCTAATTTACAGAATTTTTATCACAATTTTTTTTAAAAGACACGAATGACTTATAATTACCAAATCCTCCGAATAAATTTCTATCATTTGTATATCATTGCTTGAACCGGCTTCTAATGCTCAAGTTTGAGCGGCTTGGTAACAGTAGTTGTGGCTCCTGTGGGCACAGTCCTATGGTTAGAAAGAAACTCAGTTGAGTTTCACCACGGAATATGTGAGCGAGCGGCGCTATATTGAGTCTGATTTGCAACCTCTTCGTCACCGTTGCCCGTTGGAACATTTGGTATAACATTTGCATGATAAACTAAAGTTTTCAATTCTCGGTAGTGGATGCGCACTGCTGATGAGTCCCAACAAGTGTGCATTGATATGAATCTCAAAAAAATAACAGGATAAAGAAGTAGTAAACAGAACTTAATCTAACATGCTTAAACTTTATTAAAGTTTCGTCAGAGATCAATAGAGAAATGATAAAAAAGTTAAAAAGGAAAGAGTCTTAGATTAATGGTATATTGTGTTTGGTTCTTCTTGATTCGGTAAGTTTCACGTATAGTGAAGCAATGGATAATGCGACAACAGATAATAATATTCGAATAATATTTTCATAATATTTTCTCTTTAAAGCGTTATGTTCATTTTTTTAATAAAGCTGGCATTGGTGAAACTTAAGTTATGTCTTACATCGTTGCGGTGTAAGACGACAGAATTTGAATAATTATCTAATCGCAAGTTTATTTTGTGTTCCTATATACAGGTTTTTAGACCGCGTGATGTCTCCCCAATGTATATGTTTCTGCAATGTCGACATTTGATTTGATAAACTCCAGCATTTGAATTGTTTTTTTTGTTTTATTTTTCATGCTGCTTATATCTCCAATAGTTGACGTATTAGCATGTTAGATTTACGAGTTTATTTGAAGTGTTGGAGGGTAGGATTATGAATTTTGTATAATTTTTGTTGGAAATATTTATTTGGTTTTTATGGATATTCTGAGCTCTTCTTTGAGTTTCAGATGAAATGTTATGAGAAGTGTAGAAATTTGAATGCGCTCTCAATATAATCCTCTTCTTTACTAATGTATCAGTCATAAGTATGCGAAGTGCTCTAAGGTAAAATTCTATAATTATTCCAGATTTTATTCTCTATCTGAGGTGGGAACAGAAATTGATAATATCATTTTTCTTATTAGGTTTTCGGCAAACTTGAAAATCTAATTTATTATAGTGACGTATTAATAGGATATCGCGTAAAGGTAGAGAGTTATTTGTTTCAAAATCGGGTGTGCATTCGATGGTTGGTTCAATGTTATTGCGTCTAGCTGTTATGTTTAAAAATTTAGTGTCTTGGGCATAAAATAAAAGGACGTCATCAATGTGACTTAGGTAACTAAATCTGGTAGGTAAGATATGTTTAAACGGGGCGGTTCTAAGAATTCTAGAAAGAAGCAAGCGAGGACACTACTGATAGGTAAACCCCATATGTAAATTGAATTTTTATTTGTAGAATATGTTAATGACGGAAAAGAAACGATGGTTAGAGATTAATTTGCATATATTTTGTGGAGGAGTAGAGGAAGCTTTTCCTTGGATTTAATGAGGGGTTTCTTAGTATATTAAGCTATTTCGTGATGGGCATATTGGTGTATAGTGATTTGATATTTAGCCAAGACATAGCCAAGTTCATCATAATTATACGTTGTATTCTTTGCAGTAAATCATCCTAATGCTTCACTTGTGTTGTACTGATGGTTCATTGGAACGGAGTTAAGATTTTATTGATGGCTGTAGCTAAACTGTGGGGTACACTGCTAATTCTGGATACAATGAGTCCAATGGGTATTGTGTGTCTTGGGTAAGCCATATAATGTGGGCATAGTGGAGTGGTAATCTACTAATCTAGGCCAAGAGATATTTTCATTTTTTAATATTGATAGTTTTGTTGAACGCTTGTGTTTCAGTGTTTATAGGAATTTCTTAGGTTTTAGTGTCGTTGTTGTTATTTAAGAGTGATTCTAATTTTTCATTGTAGATGCTAGTGTCCATAATAACTATAATAATTATACCACCTCCTTTGTCGGATAGGTTTATAATAATGTATTTGTTTGGATTAGAATATTTCCTAATAAACAGCTAACGACAGTGTGACTCTTTTCCGTATTACAGTAGTAAATATGCGGCTAAAGAAATTTGGTCATTGTTATATCCATAATTGAATCGTCGCCCTTCATTTTTCTACAATGTGTGAAAGCACACATGATATTATGACATTATCACCAGCCAACCATGGGACGTAACAGAGTTTCGTTATCTAAGGCCGTACAACCACCCCTGGCGAAACCAGCGATTTTGACACCGGGCTGTGTACTGTTTCATCTGTATACGTGTAAGTCTCTGCGATTTTCTATGCAACTGCAAGCCAGACTGTCAGCGTTGTCTGAAAGGTTATTGCTTTTGATTGTTAACCAATACGCAATGTGCTGGATAGCGACCGTTATCAATGATGGAGAATGAAAGGTAAACTTATATGCTTTAAGTCGTAAGTAGAATTGTGTTGGGAGCATGGATTTAATTAACTTTCTTTATTTTGGATATTGAGCAAATCCAAATTGATACCTGATGATCTGTCGTCTGGAGACGACATCAAGCACGCTTCAGTCACTGGCCAGTGATGCCTACCTTCAAAAGGAAGGAAACGATTGACCGTAAATTAATCCAAGGCAGCCGACCTCAATATGTAGCCCATGGCATGTTGATCTTTTTTTCCATCGGAGTCGAATCGTAGCGATTCGTAGCTCTTTTTCCTTCGCTCGTGCGTCTCCTACCGGTTCCCCTCCAATGGAACCGTTAATTCTACTAGGAGGAGGTCACACTTTTTTTTTTATCAAACCACGCTACAATGTCAGGGCGTGCGTGTGTCTGAATGATGTGTACCAGAAATTGCAGAGGTGTTCCAGGATCAAGTAACAGCCTCCAATCACGGATTCCACTCAGTAGAGAATTGCTGGGAATTATTTCGTTTTTTCCGCACACGGATTTCACACTTGTGAAAACAGATCTTAGGTTCTCTGGCCGTTACAGACTGTTGATCACAGGATCAATTATAATGGCAACGGGTTTTTTTTTTTGCTTTAGTTGATAAGTATTACTCTAAGTATTCCATGGAAATAGCATTAGATGTTTCCGGCTCTTCTTTCTGATTTTTCCAATCGCCATGTCTTGTTTTCCCTTTGGACCTTATTTGAAGTAAAACTGGTTACTTGTGCTGTCCATGCTAGCTCGGTTGATTTCGGCCACCCCTATAATCTCCTTGGTTTGCAGGCTAGATTCTGCTTCTTGGGTGGATTCTACAGCTAACTATTTGGTGCCAGTTTTGATATCTGACTGTAACTTGCGGACGAAGTTATCGACCGCGTCCCCCGTCATCATACGAAGTCATAGCTTCACAAACATAAACTCATCCATCAATGAGTAGTTAGAAAGTTGCAAGTTTCCAGCATTAGTAAAGAGTACCTTTGAGGAGAAGAAGGGTGGAACTCCATGCCACTTGCGCAGGCACTTTTTTATACACTCTTGCACCTGCTGAATGCGAGACAAAGTAATATACACCTGCAACGTCCACGGAAGCCGGAGCCGCAAATGATGTTGGATGAACCAAGCCTTCAGTTTGCCGGGGAGATGGGTTCTGTCGATGGATTCAATTTCAACTAGTGCCACTTTCTGCACGTCTTAACCTTTGATTATAGGGATTATGCCACGGCCAATGCAGAAGTTAATCTCCCTGATAGAGCCTCTGAGTAATGATAAAATTTCATTAGGTTTCGCTTTCATTCTCGCCAACGCGAAAAGGTTATGGTAGCCCTGCAGCAATTATTCGGCATTGATCTTAGACGGGAACAGAATGGTTACGTCATCCATGAACCATTTTTTCCTTAGTCAGCACTCCCTTCTCTGTGTCCGCTACACCCCGTAATATGAGTTCCATGTACATAATGAAAAGTGGTGAAATCACACAATCCCATCGTAATGCTGACCACGAGGGATTGCCACTTGATCAACAAGGTTGAACTGCATAAACGCTGCTCTGAAATAATCATTTGCACAACCTTGCTTAAAATAAGATCATGAGGAACTGGTCCCTATGCATTCGCGAAATTAAGCTAAATTACATAAAGCTCAGTTTTATTGTGTTTGGCCGATATGATTGAGTTCCCAATCAATTGGGAATGCAGCCGGGGAAGACAATTGTCCCAAACTTCTTGGCAGGTGTGTTTATATAATGGTTACCTAGCAGGAAATCCGTCATAAGACGCAAAGAAACGCAAAATATCCCCCTCTACATTCAAAGGGAGATCGGTTGAAAACTTGCAATACCTTTTGCATTTTTTTGTTTATGTATCAAAATAGCACTCGCCAGGCACCATACAATGCATTGTTTCGATGCATACTGGAGGATAATGATACGTTATAGTAAGCAACTTATAGTAATTCATGAGAAAAACAATGATACGAACAAAATTGTAATATAAGGTCTGGTAAGAAAGAAATCACTGGGACATTATGTTTGTAAGTCCAAAAAATTCATACATTGATTTCCTCAAGTTGATAAAAAGCGTTGTTGAATCCTGGGAATTGACCCAAGAGGCGTGGCTTCAATAGCTACCTACACTTGAGTTGAACAAAAACTTGAAGATTTGTCTTAAAGGGAGATAACTGATACCAAAACATCTGGAAGTGGAACTAGAACAATCTACACCAGGAGACGAAATAAAGGGTTCAGTTCGATTTTCCAGTCACCTGAAGAAGATCCGTGTGTACAATGTCGTGGATATAACAACGAAAATGAGGTCAACAGCCCGAACAGTGTAAATAGTTTAAATACTTGCAATATATCATCTCAGTAATATAGACTGCTAACTAAGATCTGCAAGCTGCTTTTCGTACTCTGCCCATTTCACACTTGATAAGTGATTCCATATGGAGGGATTGTCTCGTCATTTAGTATTTTAATTTTCATCTAAATTTACCAAATTATATGCACGGATATATGATGTCATATTATGGAAATCGACCAGCTAGAAAAAAATCGACCCGTTTGACATAAATGAAATTAAGGAGAGTTTACCTTTAAGTTACATTTTAATTCTCATTATGCACTGGTTTTAAACATATGAATCGTCGTATTTGCATGGCCTCTTCATTTGGAATTCTTCAAGTGGGCGGTCTGAAGACATCTAAGTGATATCTTTGATATGAACCCTCACGGCTAGTTCTTGGCAGTAAAAGAAATATCAGCGCGACATCTAAGAGGTATAACCATTTGAAGACACACATCTATTAAGTACTGAGAGCAACTCGTAATATGAAAGCTGCATTCTGTATCAAACTAGATTTTATTTATTATTTTGACTTCAGGAATATAGTAAGAGAAAATTAAATTGAATGGAGTAGATGCTCATATAGGTTTTCATAAAAAAATCTGCCAGATGTCATATATAAATCCGTACAACAGAAGAAAACAAAAGATGGAGAATGTAACACTGAATTTTGGATAATTTCTTATGGAATTCCCTCCTTTTCTGAGAAGGATTTATCGTAACTTGGAAGATTCAATCATTAAAATTAATTGTCTGTCGTTTTTAATAAAATTTACCACAGATTATATATATATATATATATATATATATATATATATATATTTACCACAGAATATATATATATGTCTGTGTGTGTGTGTGTGTGTGTATGCAAATTTATTGAAACAAAAAGAATAATTCCGTTATTATTTAATTTATTCGTATTTTTCCAATTAAATATAATCTCGTGTACATGTTAGTCCTTCGTATTTGAATTCTACGAAGTCGTTCTTTTCAGATTGACCACAGGTTCTTTATTGCATTTGAATCAAAAGAGTTTTCGGGGCAATGTATATTAATTTAATTTGATCACTGCCAAGGCTTGTCAGTGTGTTCGTGCACCGTTACAATGTTCGTACGTTTACTTGGACTAAAATACATCGCAAACACTGGATACAGGACAACTAATCAACAGTCGAGACAGTAGTGATACGGGCGATGAAAATCTGATGCAAACACGGATGGCGCAATATTTTTTATGGCCAAACAAATTTTATGATACAACCCGAAAATAGATTAATATTACTTCTCATTATTGAGTAAAAAATGGAAATGTTTTACACGCTGTTATGCCGATGAGTCTAAAACTGACCGTATGCTGAAAGAAAGGAAACTATAGTCATTGTTTCATTTAATTTGCTCGATGGCGTGTATATATATATATATATATATATATATATATATATATATATATATATATGACACATTAAAGAACAAATAGGAACCATTTATCATCCTACCATGTTTCAGCTAAATTGAAACTTTATCAGTGAATGAGATCTGAAAAATATTAAAGAAAGAAATTGTCGTTTTTTTTATTTTGTGTTTGATTTTCATAGGTTAATAAAGTTTCACATATATTCGTCTTGTACGTAAATTTTACTATAATTTGTGGCCTTCCAAATTCATGTTTTACAGATTTCTGTTAGTCTTTTAGGAATAGGCTAAATTCTTAGAATAGGAATGGACAGGTCGTCCCACTTTGAATGTGGAATACTTCAAATTGTAGTAACGTTTGTTTAGTAAGTCGAATGCCAGTTAAACATGATTAAAAAATGAAAATCAAACAGCACAAAAAGTCAAAAAAATTTCCAGAATGAATTTCTTCTTTTGATCCATATTGAGTTGCTGATGTATGTTAAATAAATGTGAAAAATATTGGATTGATACACGCTTCTTATTTGTTCTTTATTTTATCATTCTCTTGGATTATCATTCATACTTGATTTATATTTGATTCCGCCACACACACACACACACACACACACACACACACACACACACATATATATATATATATATATATATATATATATATAGAGAGAGAGAGAGAGAGAGATAAATGATTATATATATAAATGCGAGACTGCACTAATATTAAAGTTGTTTTAAATAGAAATATTAGATCTGTATTTTATTCGTTTGCATCTTCATAAATTGTCTTTCAAGTAACGTTCATGTTAATCGTGATTTATAACAAGACGCGTGTGTGGAGTGACTACTGTGGAAAGACTCCGCCGTCTAAATTAAACATGTATTGTGTGCACCGCCTTTCAGAGGCACATGATACATCTAATCTTGCTCAAGGCGCTCAGCCTCGATTTAGAAACAGCAAACCCGTGTGCGTCACGTGCAGCAGAATGCATTTTTTTTCATTTGTTCAATGTCATGTTTCTGTGGATTACATAAAGTTGGGGAAAAACACTTTTCACCGTAACCCTTTCCCTCTCTCCATATATATATATATATATATATATATATATATATATATATATATATATATATATATATATATGCTATATTTAACGGTTAAATTGCTCAATATCAGGAATAAAGCGTATGTAGATATACATGTAGACATGTATGTCAACAATCAGATGTGAGATTTTGTTTCATTCTTAAACGAAATCGTCAGGCCATATGTGTTTTTCCTCGACTATTTATATGTACATGTCAGTGATGCAATGTGCGTGGTATATATCATTGTTATACCGGTTATTTTGGTGAGTGATAACAGTTATGTTTCGAATTATTCTACGGGCAATTGCCTGGAAATAATTGTTGATACGGATGCATTTTTCCAGGATGTACATGAATCAACAAAAACACAGTAAAATTCACCGACAGTTGCACGGAGAACATGACGCATGTGGTACCAATCAGATTCCGTGAGTGACCGCCAAAAAGGATGGGAAACCATATTTCGTGCGAGTAAATTTTTGCATCTTTCTCTGTGTGTATAAATCTTGTAGAATCCCCGGTTGTCTATAGATTCAAGCCGCAGCCTCACAACGCAACGTGTTGTTGCTGAGTTCTCCAATAAGTACGTTTTATATGTTAGATAGACCAACACCCATGCAGTATCGAATGCAGAGTTGTTGTTCTTCTAGATTTGATGCCAACCAAAGCTAGATGGCCAAGTTTGCGTTGCTAATAACGAACATTAAAGATTTATTGATTCACGCTTTCCCTATAATGGCATCAACTGAATTTTGAACTCCGCAGCTAAAACCCATTCACCGCGCCGATACGCGTGCATCCTTAAGCTTTTTAAGAATTACAAAAATAAATTAAAATAAATATTGCATATATTCACAGACACGTATAAACTATAGAATCGCTTTAATATGAGATATAACTTGAAGTTTTGGTAAGAAAAAAAATGGCATTTGAAGTAGTGCAATAAATTATTACGCACAGATATCAAAGAAATATAAAAACATCTCAATTGCTTTTGTTCACAGGCCCACTCTGATGCCAGCAAATAGTGAACACCCGAACAAAAAACAAACAAACAAAATAAAACACTGTTAAAGTATAAAAGTATATTTTTATACACAATGATTACCAATAATAATTACTTAAAGTAATATTGCAAACAATTCATATAATAAATCTAAGAATAATACATTTTATCTGTAGCTGAAAATATACAACTGCGTGGAAAGTATATTTAGTTGAAGCCATAAATCGTGTTAAAAATATTTAGATTTTGACATAAATAACCCATAGCGCTTGATATGTCACTAAACAAATTCAATCAACAAAAAATACCTATTTATATTAAAATTTCCAACAACATTTATATAGAGTTTGTCTATATTTCTGAGATGAGGTATTATGTACAGTATTTACATTAGTCGGACTATTGTCCTCATCTTTGTCGCCATATTTGTCACAACGTTTCGGCCGTTGTACGCTCCGGCCTTCTTCAGGTGGTTGGAATTTCGAACTGAACCCTTTATGACAGACCCAAAGAAGGTGAGTTCAATTCCTGGTTAAGGCAGTGGTGAACTTTCAGAGGGAAAATTAGCAGGAGATAACTGATAACTGACATCCATCAAACATGGCACGTGGAATTAGAACAGTCTACCCCAGCGATCGAAATAAAGGGTTCAGTTCGAAATTCCAACCACCTGAAGAAGGCCGGAGCGTACAACGGCCGAAACGTTGTGACAAATATGGCGACAAAGATGAGGACAATAGTCCGACTAATGTAAATACTGAACATTTATATATCTGTCAATATTTCTGAGATAAGATATTGTAATTATTTACACTATTTACATTGGTTGGACTGTTTTCCTCATTTTGTTGCCATATTCCTAACGTTTCGGCCTTCCTCGGGGGGACTGGAATTCCTAACCGTGAAAAATTCATAATTGGCGAAACAGAGACATGTAGACAAGAAGTGATCAGTATAAACAGTACCCTAGAATTTAAGAACTACTCTGGGTACATGACATCACCTCATAGAATTGGGTACAATGGTGCAAGAGGATAGCAACACTCAAAAAACTGCCTCGGTTTGCCTACCGCATGTGAAAGGAATATTGAAAAAATATAAAAGAGCTGCCGGCCATATAACATAAGTAGTCCTTCAAAAGTGGTTCAAAACTTCGCAGACACCACTTCCGAGCAAGACCTTCAATAGTACAGAGCATGATTAACGACTGTGGGTATGCCATCCCATGTAGCTGTGACAAGTAATATAACGAAGAAGAGGCCACCTCCTTAAGATAAGACTGCAGGAACACTGTAAAGCCGTAACGCTTGAAGAAATAGAATAACCAGGCATTGCTGTCCATGGAGGTAAAAGGGAGATCCCCCCTGTAGCCACAACAGAGAAGGACAAAGAGAGTTTAGATAATAAAGGGGAAATCAGGAATCCTGAGGAGACATGGCACGTAGAACTAGAACTCCTTATCACGGTGGATGAAACAAAGGTTTCAGTTTGAAATTCCACTTACTGAGTATGACAATAAAGATGAGGACAACTATCTGAACAATATAGATAGTAGACATAATACATATTTATAGCAAAATTAACAACAATACATATTTAAATTAAAATTACCAATAATTTATTTTATCTGTATTTGGAGGCACATAATTTCGTTCAAAATATTTACATTTCAGCATTAAATAACCCACAGAGGTTGATAAACAAAGCCAACAAACTAAATTAAACAATGACCCAACCAACTAAGAAATCAACAACAATGATTCAAGTTTAATGAAGAATTGCATTAATTTCTGAATTGATAATTCATTCACCTAACAGAGTGAAGAAATTTATTTTGTATAAATTCTTTAGGGTCGCAAATTACATTCTGATAGGAGTGACAGATAAAATCATATATCTCTCTTCATACAGGACTGATTTTTATTCGTTTTAGTTGGTGTTTTTTACAGTGATGTTTTCTCTGCACAAGCTACAAGAGCCACTCGATTTAGAGGGTTGTATACTAAAAGATAGTGTTTATGGGCGTATCTGGAGAAAATAACGTTTGATTCTACACATGAACAGGTTAAATGATCCTGTAATTAAGATATTTTTGTTATACTAGTCCTTATTTCCCTGAGGATAGGGGTTGCTGATGAATCCAAAGTAACCTTCGTTGTCACATTCTTCATGTGGATCTTTATGAACGAACTTGTCGGTACGATGTTTCTGATTGATGGATGAGTTCGATTGCCTTGATGTCTTGGTAGATGAAACATGTGCACTCGGTGTCTCACCCCTGTATATTCTCTCCAGCATTAGTTCTTAATTCTTTGTTGGTGCTGAATATAAACGGTTTTTCTCAGTTTAGGAGTTATCCACCAGATAGTGGGGGATCTAAAACTTTGACTAAATTTGAAGGACTGTATCCTATTTAATCTCTATCGGTGGTAGACCCGTCTGTAACCTACGTTTTGCAGGCGACATTGACCTCATATCAAGTAGTAACAGTGATTTCCAAGACTTGACCAACAAATTTGTTAAAAGAGCAGGAACATTTCGAATGGAGATCAGCTCCAAAAAAATCTAAAGTACAGATGCATAGCACAAAGTAACACCTGTGTCAACATGATCATGAACGGGAATATATTGGAGGAAGTGTCCACTTTTAAATACATGGGAGCAATGTTGACTAAAGTTAATAGCTGCAGCTTGGAAATCCTCACAATACTTCCTGTAGCTATGACAGCGATGAACAAATTTGCAAGAATATGGAGGAGCAAAATCAGTTTTCAAGCGATGTATAGACTGTACAAATTGCTGGTATTCTCCATTCACATATATGCATGTGAAACGTGTACAATGTTGGCAAAAACAGAGAGAAGGATGCAAGCGTTTGAGGAGAAACGCATAGGAAAACTCCTTGGGATCTTCTATTGGGAACATAAAACCAATGCGTTTGAGCAAAAAAAGAGTTGAAATCTTTGTGGGCCACCAGAAATCTCTTCTCGACACTGTCAAAGGGAGACAAATAGCGTAGTTTGGAGCCGTTACTAGGCACAACAACCTTTGTCAGACCAACATGCAACGCACAGTTGAAGTTGTAACTAGTAGAGGACGCCAACGCAAAAACTGTTTGGAAAATGTCAAAGAAAAAGCAACTATGAATATAACAGAATTGCTGATGGCTGCTGTTGAGAGACCGTTGTGCAGGAGATTCTGTGTAGCTTCTGCATTCGGATCCCTTCTACGAATGAAAATGTCAAGGTGATGAGGAGGATGATGATTATCCTATCAGAAGTTGTTTAATATCGGCGTAATTGTACTGTCAATATGTGAATGAGTTTTGACCCGCCCACTATTTTCTGTTGGGGCCTTTCGATGCCATCAAATGTAATGTAAATGCTGTATCTCCCGTCACTTTTATTCCAGTTACTGATATATACATCTGGGAATTTTACTGTCTCAATATCTAGTCTTCTGCAAAACACGCTGTTATCTACATACGGACACAAATAATTAAGACAAAGTCAACAGTGTAAAAAAAAAAAAACATGTCCGCAGGCTCACCATCTCTTTGTGAGGAATTTACGTTCCAAATTTCCAAAGTTGAAATTCCATCTTCTTGAGGCCAAACCGAAACTCTTATTTCTGTATGAAACGTGTATAAATAACGCTATTCCACTGTAGGAGGTCGAAATCTCCCCTAATACAGGATGCAAGCGTTTGAGGAGTAAAGCATAGGAAAACTCCTTGGCATGACAAAAAGAACTCGGCACCTATATTAAGGTCAATTTACCTTGTGGAAATGACGCAAAAGAAAAACGAAAACCTGATCTTTCTTATATGTGGTTTTGCGTAGCACTTCCATAGCACCATATTCATTTGCACAAAACGATGGAACGCTAATTTCCATCTAATATTTCAGAGGATTGACAATATTTTCACCGGATTTCACAAAGCTAGCTTTCATATAGGTGTGACTTTAGTATTCAACACACATAGTGGTTACTCCACTTGAACACAATTGATGAAGAAGGAAGATACTGCAGTGATTTTTTCTATCGCCTATCAACTAACACAGATAATAGAAGAGCCAACCTGCATTCCTGCCTTGAAACATGTTTCGTGGAATTATTACTCACCCAGTGGACACGTCAAACCATTACCTAGTCAGTGTCTAATTGACGACAAACCAAAGGCATCCACAGATATACCGTTTTCTAGAACGATTTTTCCCGAGACGCAGTCAGACTGGGACAACTTTAGGTCTTACATGTCAGAATGTTCTCACTTAAGCTTCTTCAAATAAATTACCTTCCATACTGCTGCTCTCGTGTCAGGATGGATCATTCTCGGGTGGAGAGTTTTATACCAAAAATAGTTTTATACCATAGACTCTCTTAGTTCACCGCAGAATAAGCTGCAGCCATAGCTAACCGTAAACTCTACGACAATATCTACCAAATAGCAGTGTAGTTAAACCTTTTTAGCATACAGAAATACCCGCAAATACTGTGAGGTAGTTTCGGAAAATACAAAGTCCTGCTATACACAAGTAGTCCAGTCCAAGTTTGAAAACAAATTGAATCCCGGGAATAATGGAAGTTTCCCAACGAAATTCCTGATAGAGGCAAAGACTATGTGCCCACTATTATATTTGGTTCCTGGGTATTCTCATCCTCGATAGATACAGTGAATCTATTTATCTGGATCTTTGCTTCTAACTCAACATTTGATGACATAATCCACATTCCAGATTATCACATCACTGAATCCGTATCAGTGGTATGTCTATTACAGCGGAAAGCCTCAACAACTACCAAAAGTAAGTAAGAAAGCCATTGGCGAAGACAAAATCGAAGAGGTTGCCCTGAAGCTTATTCCCAGTCTATGGAACGTGTCAAGTGCATACCCGCATTTTCATGAACACGGGTGAGCGCTCATCTCCATTTCAATAAGCTCCTCAGTGTCATTAGATTTTTTAATTTATAACAAAAAATGTTGTTGATCGCATAAATAGGAAGAATCTCTTGAATGGCAAGCAGTATGGGTTTCGATCGCAACGATCCACTGCTGATGTCCCAACTGTCATTACTCACATAATCAGTGAGGCACTAGACAAGAAATACATCTCAAGGATAATAGCATTAAATATTTCAAAAGCCTTTGACAAAGTGTGGTATAAAGGATTACGGTACAATCTCTCTAGCTATGGAAGCACCGGAAGAGTATTTTCCGTCACAAAGATCTCCCCTAAGGGTAAGTCTCTGAAGGTAGGTGTAAAAACCGGTTCTCCTTGGACCAACACTTTTACATTTTACGTAAATGATCTCTCTAAGCGCATAATCCGAGTATATGTGAATAAGTATGCTGATAATACAACAATATATAAGTGCACCTTTAAAATTATAGACGACCAAAGTTTGGCAGCTGATCATTCCTCTAACTTCTAATATCTCAGTGGAGGGGACTTACTCGTTACATTCGAGGCCTCGACAATCAAATTAGTTACAGCCCATAATCGCCGATCGGACCCTTAACTGTCAGCAAATGAACGGATGTTCCTTCAGTGTGGACCCGGAGCCTAAAGAGCCTGTTGGCAGAAAATCAACCCAGACCTCCATTGGAACTTGTACATTTGGTATATAGCTAAAGATGCTGGAAAACTGATCGGTTCAATCGCTTTTTCACATACAAAATGTTGTAAATATCTCACTACTCTATCGCTATTTCCAAGGAAAGTTTTCAAATGAATTATATTCCTGAGTTCTAACCCTTCACGTATAAGGCCTGTCATGTGCGTCGTAGTGAACTACACTCATTTCCTTCGTATTCCATTCGTGAGATGCAAGTTCCACTTGAGTAGCTTCTTCCTACGAAGCACTATTTTATGGCACCGACCACGCAAAGGATGCTTCCACTATCACTGCAGCATTAAACAGCTCGTGTCTAATGTTAATCGTTATCATTCCCACATATTCGCATATACTGTGCTTCTTAATCGGTAACCCTTAAAAATGAGTGTCTCCAAGGCATTTTACAGGGTTAATATCAATGTAAAAACTTCGTCGTAAGGTGTTGGTTTCTCAGTAATAAACTAATGACTATATTGGTCCATAGTGAGTGGAGAAAATCAACTTGTTTATTCTCTCTTTCCAAAAAACTCATTTTGTTGAGTGTATACTGTACATTAATAATCGATAAAGAAGGACATGCCTTCATTTATTATCGTGAGTAAACATTGTAGAAACAAAATAAACTTATTATTTGTAGGGGAAAGGAAGGAGTTAACAAATCCTGGAAAGTCAAATGGTTAGTATTCAACGGAAGCGAAACGTATTAGCGAAATCCAGTCCCTGAATATAGATTGCCACCAATCTCTCGGTAGAAACGCTGGAGTTATTTAATTTTTACCTCATGCGTAAATTATCAAATACAGCCTTAGTTTAATGTTATCTTCTTTTATCTTTTCAGTTCGTGCTTAGTCTCTTTTCAAGTTGATCAAACACTATTGATTTACACAATTAATCTGGTCATCAAAGCATGAAAAGCTAATTAGTAAAACAAAGGCTCACATAGCGAAAAACAAACAAAATATATATATATATATATATATATATATATATATATATATATATATATATATGTATACGTGTGTGTCTGTGTGTGTGTGTGTGTAAGACTGAGAATGAGTAAGATCCTCCCGTCATCTTCAACGTATCAATATTCACCAGCATGTTCCGCGTTTGATTCGCTACATGTTTTCTGCCTTTAATTATTTTCAAAACTAACATTTCAAGCAAGTACGGTTTCATCTATATAAATGGATCCACATTTTTCCAAATTTATCTTTTGTTAGGAAATCCAATTTCCCTTTCGCCAAGAGGAGTGGTTTCGCAAAATTTGATCCATTTTAGAACAACTATGTCGTTGATTCTAAAAATTGCAAAGTACGCCTATATTTAGACATTTAACCAATGACCTTTCTGTTTCAGCTTAATTTTGTTATGATACGTTTATATTGCCATTCGAAATTTTACATTTGTTTTTCAGCACCTGCATTCAATATGCGGATAATATCAGAAATATATATATTTATATATTATATATATATATATATATATATATATATATATATATATATATTACTTATTATAAAACGCAGATTGTGTGTGTGTGTGTGTGTTTATATATTGGATCGAATTTCCTACATTTTTCAACCGATTTCAACAAAACTTCACAGGACTACGTAAAATTACCTTGCGGTGGTTTTGCAAGAAATCAATTTGAAAACACGATTAAGAGGCATTAATGAAAGGGGGACAACTCACATCGAGTTATACTTATTAGTATCAAGTTATCGGGTTATACTTATTATAAAACCCAGGTTGGCTGTTTGTGTGTGTGTGTGTGCGTGTGTGTGTGTGTGTGTATTCGTTTATATATGGGATCGGATTTCCTACATTTTGCAACCGATTTCAACAAAACTTCACTTTTTTTGGCAGGTATTGTCTCTTATTGTCTTGCACACTTTTTTCTTTATTTTTACATTCAGAATGCTTTAAAAATTCCATTTACAAGACAATTGTTTATAATAAAATTCTATTCAATCGGTAGACTCATAACGATTGAAAACAATGTTTTTGTTTGAGTTTGGGTTTGACCAATTCGTAAAAAGAAAAAAAAAAAAAATAATTAAGACATGCGCGTCCGTCAACCTTAAACAATAATATTTGACAATTTTATTTTTCAGTCTTTATGATGGTCGATACTTGATCTATCTCTTACTGTTACATCCCTGGGCAACGCCGGGCTCTACTGCTAGTATATATATACATTAACAACTAACACGCTTGAAAAACCTAGGATAACTCAACTTGTAGATACCTGAGGGCAAATTGGTAACCGAGGGAAAACTTGGAAGCAAAAAAAAGAAAGAACTAAAAAACATCAGAACAAGGAGAAAAAAAAAATCGTCAAGTGCCTTAATTCCTTAGTCAAAAGTCAAGTGAGTATAAAGACAACTAAAACGTAGAAGGAGCAATACACTAACTTGAGGGGTAAATTAGAATAAAAGGTATTCTTATATATAAATTATTCTTAATTTAAGAATGTATTCTGATATATATATATATATATATATATATATATATATATATATATATATATATATATATATATATATATCCGGTGAACATTAAACGACCACATGTTTATGTGGGAATTAGATTAATTAGGTTACGCTGGTTGTAAAGATCAGATTACCCACATGCACAAACGGTTTAACTCCATGCCACACAAAACATCCCCCAATCAAAACACGGACTCTTCAAGACAGAAATAAAACCACCACTAGAACCACCCCCACGCATACAAATTATTAACAAAATTCAGAATAGATCAACATAATTTCAATTATCGTACACAAAAAGACAAAAATTGTACATACGTTCGGTAACAAATTGGTCAAATGCATGTGATGTCTAATTTAACGATTGGAAAACAAACAATACAAAACCAAAACTAATATATCAGATATTTCTCTTCCTTATTCTATTTATAATGAAGATTAAAGAAAACGAAACGTGTTAAATTTTCCATATCCTATCATACATACGCACGCACACACACACACACACACACACACACACACACACACACACACACACACACACATGTACACGACACACACACACACACACACACACATATATATATATATATATATGTATATGTTGGGATCAATATAGATGAAATATGGCTCGGAATGCGACAGAAGATAAATAGCACACGTATATACACACCCACACGCACGCACAAACACACATATATACACACATATATAATAAGATAAATAACAGAGAGAAAATGCTTTCCGATCTAACATTTATTATACACTAGCAGCATGGCACGGCGTTGCCCGTGCTTTATTAAAAAATCGTGCGACTCATACAGCAATCGCTATCACTTGATTTAAAATATTTTTGCCCTTCCTTGCCTTTACAGCAGTGCCCTTTGCCATGCTGATGTTGCTATATGTCTTCTTGCCTATCTTACACTGCGAACTTTTTCTAAGCTCCATACTAAACATCAAATCTGTTCCGAAAAAAGAACTAAACAAAATGAACCCAAAACGATCAGTTTTAAAAAAAATGGACACCTAACTGGAAAAACCGAATGAAAAAAGAATGTAAACAACAAATAATTTTTCACACCCAACCCAGTTCTGCAGATTCAGAATCAACGTTAAATTTAATCAAGCGAATGAGCCAATTGCAATAAACTGCCATGCAGATTTAAATTTTTCCCACTTGTGACGAATGCAGCTATCGATTTATTTGCATGCTAGTTAACATTCCTGTCAGTAAGTTGTTGGCTCTCACGCTGGCCAATAGAATCTTCCTGCCTAATCGTGGCAGCCAGCTATTGGCTCTCATTCTGGCCAGTACAAAATGGCCGCAACCTACATGAAAACTGCCGTAGAAACATGAAAAAATTGATTATTTCCACTATCGATGGGATTTGTTAAATGCAACGTCGGTGATGGCCTTCTCGCTAACTTGGAGCATGTGCATGTAAATTTTGGTGCAAATACGTCGACAATTGAGGCTGTACATTCGTTACACACACACATCCTGCCTTTTATAGATAGAGATTTATAAGTGAGACATATTTGATTTATGTTTGTGTGTGTGTGTGTTTATTTCATTTTGTATTTCACAATTTTTGGAAATGATGTGATCGAAATGCTGGGTTAACTGTCGCAAGTTCATTTTGCTATTCTTTACAAAGTCGAACATTTCAAAAATCTTTCTTGAATGTGGTTTGTTTTTTATATAATAATTTTTTTCTACTATTTTACGTCGTATCCTTTCTAATGTGATCTTGGACCTCTTTAATCGTTAAAGTGGTCTGTTTTAAAATTCCCCTTTCTAAATATACCAGGTTTGAACTTACTGAATCAGGCCTATTCCACAGGCACAAAGTGTTTCATGAAAATGGGTGAGACATTAAACCTTGTTGAACAAAACCACAGAACAAAATTCTGAATTTCAAATTATAATACATTTTTGATTGTCAAGAAAACATCCTAATGTTATCGGTCAGGAGCAGCACCTTTGGAAAGAGCTTGAAAACGTGTACCACGAGTTGACCCAAGGCTTGTGAGTGAAATTGGATAGACGAAACCCCTTTGAGCCGTCGAAAGCTGTGCGAGCACGAAGTTACGAGTCATCGTGACCGAGGGTATGGCACGTGGAACTAGAACAGTCTACCCCAGTGAGCAAAATAAAGGGTTCAGTTCAACATTCCAACCACCTGAAGAAGGCCGGAGCGTACAACGGCCGAAACGTTGAAATAAATATGGCGACATAGATGAGGACAATAGTCCGAATAATGTAAATAGTGTACATAATACCTCATCTCAGAAATATAGACAGATAATACAGAGACATATCCATGCGCTCAATGGCACTGCCCCGATAATCATTGATCAGAGCAGATTCTCTAAGCGATACCAAAGACTTCGGACTCTTGACGTCCAATTGGACACAGCAGCCAGAAATCTAACAACACTGTTCTCTCATAAGTTACAGCCTCTGGTTAGTCCAATCACCAAAGAATTACGAGAGCTAAATCATTGTAACCCTGGTAAGAGTGAGAATGATAACCGGGTACACAATATCTTGAACAGTAAACAATAGATGAACCCTCTACTCCTGTTCAATAGACGTGAAAGAAATGCGGAATGGACGATAGCTGAGATTATCTACACCTATTAACCTGTAAAAATTTGGGAAAGAATTCCTATTTAGTAATTATCTAGTGTAAGTTCTGATATATACTAACAACTTAAAAATCAGTATGCATCACCCATAAATGAATGCCGATATCAAATAACATTATATATAAATATACACAAGTTAATGAAGAAAATTAATTTGGGTGGGCGAATTAAAAAGTTTGAGAATTAATAGCAATGTACAAGGAATGAGATAAAAAGCAACAAAAATGTAAAACCAAATAAAAATAAAATTCCAAATCAAATACATGAAATAATAATTAAGATAGACATTTTTAAAAAACTGTATCTTCCTAGCCCTTGCATCATTCCAGTCTGTGGAAAATTGACATCGCTTTTTGGGAAAGGGCAGGCTGAATATATTCTCAATGGTAGAAATTCATAAAAATTTAACCGATTCTTGTAAAAATCCTCACGCCATTCCACGGCTAGAGTCTATTATTTTCCACAATATGAGTATATTTCTTCACACGTCGTCCGGTTCATGGTCATCGTCGGTCTTTTGAAAATGATTAGAGCTTTTCTATTTAGGGTTGGGTTTCCGGTTCCTTTTAAAGTTCACTTTTCACTTTTCCTTCGGAAGTTCTTTGAATCTTAGTGGCATTATCACCTTATTGGGGTGAGTTTTTACACACACACACGCAAACGGGGAGAAACACACACATATATATATATATATATATATATATATATATATATATATATATATATATATATATATATATAGACAGATAAATAGACAGAAGTGTGAATATAACCTAAATAACGAGACAATTGCAAATTTATATACGTGCGATAGCGTGCATACGAAGATATGCAAATAAATATTTATTCAATTTAATTTATAGTGCAAAAGTAAAGTCTGAGAGATAGAGGACATACACAAATTTGTTGGCTACTAGCTTTTAAAGAAGAGAATTTCTAATACCTCACCTAAACTTGAGCAATATATATATATATATATATATATATATATATATATATATATATATATATATGCGAGTTTATAAGGCGACATAAGATTCATTATTTTCTGCAGAAGAACCTAACATATACAATGCAAATAAATAGGTAAAGCACTTGGATACGTTCCGAATGTTTCTCTGGGAGTGACTACTATATTTTATTCATTCCAAGTTATCCGCCAGACAATCAGAGCATGACACGCACAATAGCAATGCATACCGTATGGTCAATGAAACGTTTTCACAATGGGAAAAACAAAGATGAAATTTCTCGAATTTGTGAGAGGATAACTGATGATGATAGTTTAGGAAAGGACATCGAAACATGTCCAACGTGTTCAATATTCCCATCATCACATAACAGCCAAAAATCACGTACACATTTATTACAAAAAACAAATGCATATTAATTACAAACAAGACGAATCTTCTCTAAGGCATATAAAGAAATAGACTACTCCAATTGAACCGAATAAAAAAAATCAAATTAATTATCTATTAAAAAAAATTTAAGACACCTAACATTATCCTAAAAAATAACAACACACCAGTTAAGTCAAGATTACAAAGAACGAACATTAACTATGTGTTCAAATGCCCCTTCATGAACTGTGTTCTTGATCAAACCGAACTCATAAATAATTACATCGGTTAAACAACCACGTGCTTATTCAGACGGTTTACGTTACACCTATCTGATCACAGCTCCATCAGAACACATTTAAATACAGACACACAGATTTACCCGATTCCATTAGGAACATACTAGTAGAAAACATAAATATAATAACTGCATCCACCTGCAAAAAAGATTTGGAATGGAAGCATTACTAATAAAAAAAGAAAAAGCCAACTCTTAACATTATTAACTACGAACAAAGCCGCAATATGCTAACCGTATTCGGAAATTAAAAACATCCCTACCACACACTAAGACATACAGAGAACGCACATACTCAATTAAGCTGAAAAATCGAATCATCCTTGATAATGGCTAAAGCGCTCGGAAATATAAAACATTTGGACAGTTCTTACACACCCTTTGTCCAGAAAAGAAAGCTCTTGTTGGAACACAAGAAAAATTAAATAAAAAGATTAACCGTAGTACCTTGTCTGTCGTTTTTAATGAAACATGCATACATATACTCACACACATATGTATTCTTGCTGTCTGACGGTTGTCTACATTTCTCAAAACAATACGCTAGAATTCGTCTTACGATGGTTTGGTGAGGTAGAAACACCGAATGATACCAAATCTGTCGGGTTTCGATCCTGGCTTGAAGCATTCTGTAGTCTAATCGCAGTCATGGGCTATAATACTGAAAAAACGTTTTCTATGCGAATGACTATATATATATATATATATATATATATATATATATATATATATATATATATATATATATATATATATATATGTGTGTGTGTGTGTGTGAGTGCGAAAAGTTTTGTGTGTGTATATATATATAATATATGCGCGGTACTTATTAGAAAGCGTTCAATATCATAGATAGAGCTAACATATTTAAGGACAAACTCACATCAATCCAACCATATATATATATATATATATATATATATATATGAGTTTGTTCTGTGTATATATATATTTATATAAAGCGATATATATCTATATATATCTATATATATATATATATATATATATATATATATATGAGTTTGTGTATATGTATATATATATATTTATATAAAAGGATATATATCTATATATATATATATATATATATATATATATATATATATATATATAGAGAGAGAGAGAGAGAGAGAGAGAAAGAGAGAGAGAGAGAGAGAGAGATCGTTGATGCTTATTAATAAATGTATGCCCTAGCCAGGAAAAGTTTATTTCAATATAGATAAATCTTAATATTGATTTCATTGGTTGGTTTGATTAGGACCCATCTCTTATCAGTTTATTTTGAATTGAAAACTTGTAATCTCTTCTTCTGAATTCGACCTTCTTCTTCCGTTTTCATTCTTACCCGCCAAAAGTCAGCCTTATATTTTAAGTCTTACTTTCACTTTCAGATGTCATCATCACGGTAAGTTAACCATTTAATAAACTTTAAAACGTATAAGGATGTCATACTTTCAAAACATAATTTCTCCTGAATTTAGTTTTTTCTATCATCAGAAGTCTTACCTTTCATAAAAACGACCCATTCTATTATTTCTGCTTTTATAGATTAACACATGCACACCATTCTAGAGTGAAATCTATGTTATTGAATTCATGTCAATTTCATATGTTTTGAATATTTGACAGATTATGACGTTTCGATTAGTTTATTGAACTCTTCAGTACATATCCGTTTATTTCTAACGCTACTCAAATAGTGATAAGCACCTCAGAATAGCACATGCACTTCATATCCTTGTAAAAACCTCATTAACCACGTGTTTTCTGAAGCGTAAAAATCGGACTAGCATTGTTTTTTCAAAGGCTTTTTAATATAGTCAGCTCTCATGAATTATAAAGTTATTCTCGGTAGCTGACGAAATCGGCGCTATTTCTATGGCTCGGGGAAAGACAACTAAGGCCTCTGAGACTATATACATTCAGAGAAATCGATAGAAACTAATGACGTCAATTTCTATAAATAATAAACGAGGAATGCCATCAAATAGGTTGTGTTTGTGTTTAGAAAAACCTAAATCGTTCTTAGCACTAATTGCTTAGATAAGGACCACATTATTGGAATACGTTTTCAGCTACGAAAACATACTTGTAAAACCTAATATAGTTATTTGTAAATATGCTAGAAAATTATAAAAAAATATAAGATTAAAATTTGATATACAGTCCTCACATTCTGCCCAATCTAGGACACTACGTGCAATCGTTATAGACAATAATTTGTGCATTAATCAGTTTTTCTATTTGGTTGAAATAGCGGATAAGTAATGAGAAAAAAGACAAGCAGCGTTTAGAAAACTACAAGAATGTAAAATGTTCAATATGTAAGAAAATGTAGAAAATAAAGATTTGGTGTGGGAAAAAGTATTGGTGACCAGTTGGATAGATTAAAAGATTACAGAATGATATAGGATTGTTGGGGTCTGTGATAATAGTGAAGCATTTTGGAAAATTTTGAAGACTTACTTTCACACAATATCAACGAAAACGTTCAAATAATTGATCTGAACATGAATATTCCTGACATAATATTTACTAACAATACCTATACTACTAATAATAATGGTTATTTTATTATAGAAAGCATCGCAAAGTAAAAACCATCTGATAATAATAATAATAACAACAGCTAAAATAAAAATGATAATAATAATAATAATAACAACAACAACAACAACATTCTAATATTTTCTAAAAAAGAAAAAAACAGAATGAGTTTCGTTATTGACATGGCAGTACCTGCAGAATGCTTTGAATATCTATTTGAAGGTCAAAATAAAAGGATCTTGGAGTGGAAATATCGAATATGTAGCACATAAAGACATCAATAATTCCAGTTGTCGTTGGGGCTCTGAGTTTGATTGTTAATGTTTCTGATAGACTCAGTGATTGGATCCCTGGTAGCCCACATCTGAAAGAAATACTAGAAAAAAAAACGTTCTCACACGTAGCGCACACAACTTCCGAAAGGCTATATTTATGTAAAACGTGTGTGATCCTAAGCCATTTATTTTTTACTTTTTACGAAAATGTTCGGTAGGAAATGTCATGATGTCATTACTGACATTAGGTCTCTGGTTGAGACCCAGAAAGAAATGAGTATACAACAAAAATCAAAGGAAATATTACTATTACTACTACTACTCCTACTAATCCTACTTCTACCTCTTCTACTACTACTACTACTACTAGTACTACTAATAATAATAATAACAAAATAGAAGAAGAAGGAAAAACAAGAAGAAATAAAAGACAACCAATGAAGAAAAAAACAAAAAAGAAATAAAAAATGAATAGACTGCACTGATAATCTCAAAGAGAAATAATAAATAACACATATTAACAATAATAAACTGGATTATACAGCGGGTGCCTGAAGAGAGAATCAGAATAGTCGGGACATCGATGTCATTGTGTTGGAAAAATAGATAATCATTGCTAAATTCGGAAAATTGTCCCCGGAAAATGACAAAAAAATAAGTAGGACATACACGAGATTCTTTACAATCAGTTTCGGTCGATCATATAATGACAAGCCTGACTGTCTCCTGGAAAAAAAATCGCCATGAATTGTAAATTCTACACCCAAACCGATCACAATAATCGTAGGTACGAGCTGGCGGTTGGCGGATGGACCAAAGAAAGCAAAATAGATATGGCATTAGAAAGAGAGTGAGAAATCGGAAAAATAAGAAGTATTACTGTACAATAAGCGGAAGTCGATACATTTAAGGAATAGGAAGGCCGGCATGTTGTCTATAATAAGTGATTTTTAAGAGCCCATCAATATGGACTGGAACTGAGATTGTGTGATTGGAAATCTAACGTTATGATAGGAATAGACATGCTCACATCGTATCACCTGTAGAAAAAAATTAATAGTCTTCTTATAAGAATATGTAAATACAGGGTGTCAAAAGAAATATTGAAATCATTTAGTATCTGAAAATGCGAGGAACGAAATTAAATAAAGTTCTTGATGAACAGTAAAATATTTATTTATCAAAATTGAAACAAAACCGCCAAAGGGATTTAGATTTTATAACTGATTTCACAAAGCTTCACAGATGTTCTATATAGGCACCACTTGTAACATGACACACGTCATGTTGTTAGCTCAGCTCCTGCTAAACAGGATGTGTTATATTCTCTAGGTTTTTAGGAAGTGGGGGTGATATACACCTGCCCTTTCACATAGTTTAACTTGTCAATTCAGTTGAACGTGTTTTCCATTTAAACAGCACGTTGTCATTATCACTGTCACGTCCAAGCTATCTTCCTGATAGATTCTCTTTGTGATATGTCTAAACAGACAGCTTAGTTTGTAAAATTTTGGTAAAATTTGAGATAATTTGAACGAGAATTGATTGTTATAAGACCACAAAATATTGTCATTTTCTTCAAGACGGCTCAGTGGAAAATGTCATGATGCCATTTCGGAGCTTAGCTCTCTGCTCGGATCCGGGAAAGAAATGAGCATACACCAAAAACTAAAGGAAATAAAACAATAGTAAAAACTTTCAAGATCAGATGAAACAGATGATCGAAAATGTTATAGGCCAATAACCTGCCTCCCCACCATATACAAATTGATCACGTCTCTCCGGACAAACTGTCCTCATTCTTTCCCCGATGAAAACAACGTTCTTCCTCTGGAACAGAAGGGATGATGAAGAGGTTCATATAGATGTAAAGATCAACAATTGACAACAAAATGGTCTTGGAAAATTGTAGTAAAAACGAAGAGATCGGTGCAGAGGTTAGAGAGATTACCGTAAAATCTTTGATACTCTGCAAGAATGTTGGATATTTATGGCTTTGGAAATCCAGAAAATTCTCCTATTTTGCTAAATATACCATGGGAATAGGGAAAACTACATGGCACCTAAATCACACAAAAGGCACTGCCACTTCTTGTCTCCTAAACATATGACGAGGAATATTTCAGGGAGTTTCCCTAGCACCCCTTCTGTCTTGTCTGACTTTAATCACCTTTCGCATGAACTGAACAGCAGCAGCTATGGAAACAAATTACATAAGAATGTATTTAATCACCAAAACTCAAACTCTTTGTCAAAGATAACAATGAGTTGAAGGCTCTCGTCAATAATGTAAAATATTTCAGTGATGAAATATGTATGGATTTCGAATTAGGTAAATATGCAAAAGTAATAGAAAGAGAGAATTATAGAAACACATAAAATATACAGGGTATGATGGATAAATTCTCGTCTAAATTACGGTACAAATGACACTGTTATCTCATTTTGCCAGATATATTTACCAAAATTACAGAAAAATATCTTGAAATACTAAAGAGTTAACTTATTCAATAACATTAGCTTCCACCACGGTAAATGCCACCTAGAAGAAATGTGGGAAATATCGACTTCGGTATCTCCCGTATTTCTTCTGGGTGATATTTTTGTTCAGGTTAGCGAATGCTGCTATAATCCTTACCTTCATTTCATCTTTTGTGTTAGAAGGATATTTGTTGGTCTCTCGCTCCACACATAATAATCAATGTGTTGAGGTTTGGAAGGTTTGCTGGCCAGATGTAAAGGGTAATATGGTCGTATGTGGTGTGTGGACATGAATAGGATTTCAAACTTGTCCTGTCGCCAGAAATAAGGTCTTCCAGCAACCACCCTCTCGACCCAGTGCAACACTACCTTCTCAAGGCATTTCATGCAGGCCTACGTGTTGAGTCTGCGTCCCTGTGGCAATATGAATAAAGACATAGCGTCGCCATCACTCCAAACATATTCGTAATCACCATTAGGCTCATCCAACTTTTTCTGAATTTTCTGCACTGTCCTCAGATTGACAGCGAAACATTCTAAAATTTCGCATTGGATTTTCTGGTGCGAATGCGAAGTATCGCATGTCGTTTCCAAATTTTGGCGGATGGGATTGCGTCATAGTACTCTTGTTCTCACAGACAATGACCAATTGACCCAACTATATTGGACATCCTAAAAAAAACAATAACAATTAATGTCCATACGCGAAATAAAAAAATATAATTAGCGACAATTTAGCAATCACACGCTGTAGCTAGATTTTGTTACAAATATTAGGGAGATGGAACAAGAAGGAGCCTATAAATATCTAGATGTCAACGAAGGAGATGCAATATAGGATAGCCAAACGAAGGCCAATGTAAGAAAGGTGTACTACATGCATGTACGTCTGGTACTAAATAACGAGCTGAATTCTGAAAACAGATTATCAGTCAAACACCTTGGGCGTCCATTTGGTGCAATACAGTTTTAACATTCTTAACTGGGACATATCTGACATTAAGCGAATAAATCCCGAAAGTGAAAGCTTCTCACTTGTTATCGCATGCATCATCCCAAGACTAATGTTGATTATCTATGTGTCAAGATCCGTTGGAGGCAGAGAATTAGTTCAACAAGAACTGTCTTTTAAAAATACAACCATTTGTCTTCAAAGATACCTGGAAACCACAAGAGACTGAAGAATGATCTGTATGAATGGATATGAAATAAGAATTTTAATCAGCAATGAAGGAAGCCAACAAAATCAAAAGGGAAATTGAAATATGTAAATAAGTTCAAGTGATCAATAACATGGCTAATGCAGCGACAAATAACCTAAAAAAAGAAAGCTAAAGAAAATGAAATACTCCAAATGCAGAAACGATGGCAAGATATGCATCTTGATGGTTAACACTATGCTCGTACCGAACACTCTGACGTAGACACACCACGTATGCATCAATAGCTACGTAGTGCATGATTAAAAGCTGAAATTTAAGGTTATATTCTTGCCGGACAGGACTAATGTTTTCTAACTAGAAAATACCAAGCACACATAATGAGAAATTGTGTTAAACTGAAATGCATATTATGTGAAAAATATCCGTAAACACCTGGACATATCGTGTCAAGTTACACACTATTAGCATCCACCGAATATAATACTCGGTATGATAGAGTGGGCCAATCCTTGCACTGCAAAATATGCAACTTTTACGGGAAGGAAACTGATATGAATATCACCCTGACTAGGTTACAGAGATACAACCAGTGATCAGAACAACAGAATGCGCTTTCATCTTGACATGGTAGCCTCTGCCGATTGTAAATTTATCTCTGAAATGTTGCAAAAACTTTCAAAATCCAAGGATCTTGAAGTGGAAAAGATAAAAATATGGCTCAGGAGGACATCTATAATTTCAGCTGTAATTGGGCCCCACGGATTGATTGCAGAAGGTTTCGATAGACCCATTTATGAGATTCCTGGTAGTCCATGTCTTAAATGCAAAAATGGCAAACACAAGTACACTACGCACATTACGAAGAACTATATCTATGTAAATTTTTGTGATCTTAGATTGTTTTTCTTTTTTTACGAAAATGATCAGTGGAAAAATCCATGGAACTATTTGTGCCAATAGGTCTTTGTTTGGAAACCGGAAGGTAATGTGTAAAGAACAAAAATCAAAAGAAAATAATAATAATAATAATAATAATATGACATGAGAAAATTATCAAGGTTACAGTATATGCTAAAACAAGTAAAATTAAGATTCTTAGTGGCGCCGATGAAAAAAATAATGAATGAAATAACATTAATTTGACTCCAGGAAGCTGCGGCTTACAAGATTTCATTCTGTTAAATGGTCATCCATTCAGGAGAATATTATGAGTTTAAAGGAAATCTGAAAATGTAAATGTTACATAACAACGTTACAATGTTTATCTACATTGTTCGGACTGTTATCTTCATCGTTACTGTCATGTTCACGACGTTCCGGCCTTCTTCAGGTGATTGGAATTTCGAACTGAATCATTGATGTAGCTCAACGGAATCAACGAAAATACGCCAATAATGATTAAAACAACAGTTCGAACAAAGTAAACAATGTAAACAATTTCAATATCTCATCTCAGAAATATTGACATATTAAAACATTTTCAGACATAATTAATCACATACCTTGACACAAGTCTGGTATAATGATACGCTAAGTGACAGTACTGAACAGTAAGGAAACTTGTAATAACATTACGACTAATACTAACATTAACGACAACAACCTGATTAATAATAATAATAATAATAATAATAATAATGTGGCAGTATACTGAAAGTTTCACAGTGTAGGGGATTACAAAGAACTAACTGTCAGAATCATTGCCCTTACATTCGAATGTCTTTCACATCAGTGAGTGAAACATGTCAAAGGGGACCGTGAAATTTCAAACTTTGGTACACGAGGCTATTACGAATTTGGTTTCTCGGCTAAAGAAAGCAACAAATGAAATGCATTACAAATAGTGAATGAAACGTATGCATCATAGTCAGCTGTTAAGGAATGGTGTCCCCATTTACTGCGAAGAGATTTTGTGATCAAAGATACTGTCCGGTGTGGGTGTTATTAAACAGTGTCAACTCCTGAAATTATTGATCATGTTCATGACCTAATTATAGCCGGTCGCTCTGTGAATCTGACCTACAAGAAATTTTGAGATATTAAAGATATCCAACAACGCACTGAGTTTATAATTCATGAGCAGTTCTGTATGCAGAAGATGTCAGCCAATTGGGCGCCAAAATGCTTGAATATCTACCATAAATTATATCCTGTGGACATTTAAATATCATTTGACGCCATCTTAATGGATTAGGCATAATGTTTTAAACAAATTTACAATGTAAATGGTAGATGGTTACACCTATATGATCACAAGCGTAGACAGATGTACATGGATTGACATCAATAGTTTTCTCCACAGACAAAGATAATCAAAACGCTCGGGAAAGGATATGGTGACATTATTTTGGGATAAAGATGGTATTTTAATGAATGCATACCTGCAGAAAGGAGCAAAGAAAAATACATGAATTAATTAATGAAACTTATGCTGCAGGTTTAAGAAATCATTGAATGTTTGAAATGCCTACAGGATTGGTAATAACGGAACTCTTTTAATGAATCTCTCATTTGAAACTATAGTCTATCGCTGACATTTGATGGAGTTTGGTACAGTTGAATGATTATAAAATTTAACAGAAATTAAAATATAGACTATCAATGATCCTAACTGTATTTTGATACATCTGAATTATTTCACTTTCAAGAAATTAACAGCACTTAAGATAGGAATATATTTGCAAATTAACCTAAGGTGACAGTCATAGTGGAAGAGTATAGTTATAAACAATCATTCAAATAATTATGTTAGAAGGGTTCAAAGAACGAACGTACATACGATGATGGCTGATGTTTGAAATTAGCAGAAACTAGACTAAAGAATATGTCAAATAGCATGAGATTTTCCATGGATCCAGCTCATGCCATTCTTGGTTAGATTGAGAAATGTTCAGAATGGGAAGGGAGCAACAAGATATTGGAATGAACGCCACTTAGAATCATTTTCAAAAATGGCACCTCTAACAATTTTATGCAACTTTACAACCACAAGGACAAAAATAATATCCAAAACGACATGAACAAATATTATTTAGGGGTACATGTTTGGTTGAGAAGTTTTAGTATATTTGAATTTCATATAGAATTTCATATAGGGAACTGACTTAGAGAAAATTTGTATAAATATATATTTAATAACATACGTATTCACCTAATTGAGCTGCTTGTCTCTCGCCACTCTTGTTGTTTCAGCAAAGTTAAAATCTATTTTTCGGACGCATAAATACATAGCCACTCGTAGAACTAGCGTACACTGATGGCTTATTTACCTCCATTTCGTTTTTGTGGCATTAAAATAGGCTAAGTGAATAATTACACACACAGGCACATGTACGCCCACGCACGTATGTGCATGTGTGAGTGAGTGCGAGAGAGAGAGACATTGATTAAAAACCAGATTTGTTGCTAGTCAATGAGCACCTGCTCGAGAAAGAAGATCCTGTCTTTCGTCAATACGACTAGCACGTTAATCATTTAATAATGCAGGTGTTCGGCTTTCTTACGGAAGAAGTTTCACATTTTTGTATGCGATTGTATGCATTCAATAATGTAAAATTTAGCAGTGGTCACTTGAGATTCCTGACGGTCAGTGCGAGTTAGAAGCGGCGGGCACGGCCTCAGCTAACTCAATATCCACTCATTAGCCGAGATTAAATCTTTGTTGCCTTGACGACATTTTCCAGGCCATCGTCCCCCGACAGTGAAAATACACGCGTTTATTTCTTGCATAATATTTAGCGAGTATATCACTGTTATCTAATCCATGGCAAGAGTCCATAACGCAGCTTTAATTATGATTTTTGCGAATTGATTTACAGCGATGAATAACGGGTTAGGAACACAATTTAAAAAAAAATGCGAAGAAGGAAATATCGCAGATGTGCGTATCTGATAGCCGCAGTAAAAATGATCTGATGGCGGTTTTTTTTCGGTATAATTATATGCCTAAATAATCATCATGCTTATGGATAAAGGTGGAAAACATCAGCATTTTCCTTAAACTGTGTTCAGTTCCATGTAAGGTTTTACGCTTTCAAATGTGGTTTGCTTTGGCACTGGATTATAGCGAAGAAAACGCCGACTTACCACATCAAACCAAGCCTCAGCGCGGCGCGTATATGCTACGATGGAAAATGTGGCGAAAAAGAAAATTACTTAGCCAAAAACAGGAGGGGGGCACGTATTCCGCAAGACATACTGAAGATGGATTATTTAAATTAAAAATACAATCCGTCGCAGGAGTCGCTATAAAAGTATTTTGATATGCAAAAATTGAGCGTATTCTCAAAGCTGTCGACGAATAGAAAAATGCTCGGATGATAAAAGCAGATGGTGTTCTCGAATAAGGGGGCAAAATTTGGGTATTTCGGCTACCACGTTCATTGCATGTCAGTCTGTACGTCGGTTATTCCTTTGAAATTTCCGTGCGTTACATTGTCTCAAAGTAAGTGTTGTTGCGTTTTCTTAATTTCTGTTTTGTATCCATTGTTCCTATATTGTTTTCTGTGACTTCAAACGGTGTTGTGACAACGCCAACACTATGGCGCAGTCTCAACTCCAAGAGGAGACACCCACACCAGCAACCCCTTTGATGTGAGCAGTTGATAAACCAGCTCAAAAAGGACCCGAATGTTATAGGCGAATCTCGGAAACGTTTGAAAGTTTTGTGAAGGAGAACGAATTGCTGCCGATGACATCTCTACTAGAAGCGGTGAATACCTGAAGTATGAGCAAAGGTCGACGCGGCCGGTCAGACTTGACGTCGACGGAGGTTGTTCATGAAGGGCGTGTGCTACATTCGTTTTCCCGATTGTCGTTTATCGATTGTCCGTACTTCCCCTCTGTAAAGACCATAGGAAGCAGATAGAGCGCTTGCTATCCTCCGTATGTGGAGAGGACGCAAGCATCAGTTCGACAGAGCAGTCTGTGCACAACGTCCGTGTCATGGTGGTGCTGGGCATGCCCCACTTGGTGAGCCACAAACTCGCCTTGATCTTGGCTACGCGCATTGACAGGAGATTCGGTTATGGCGGGCATTGTTAGGGACGCGTTCCCTTGCCTTGCTTTCAGTCCCCCCATCTCGCGGATTGAGTGCTGTCGTAAACCGGGGATCAATCGGATTTCCTTGGCGAGCGACGGTACGCTTTGAAGATCATTCCTTGGTCTAGTGATCTTTTACGGCCTAGGAAGAACATATCGTTATGTTGTGTAGTGACTCGTGAAGGATCCTCTACGTGAGCGGCTCTACTTGTCGGAGGAGGAGTTTCGCTCTTTGTCGTATTGGGCGCCAGCGGCGGATTATCTCAGTAAACCTTACTTTTCGCTTACCTGGCTATTGGATAGGATTCGGCTGCCTCTCATCGACAAGGCCTTCATATGGGTATTTGCGCATTTACCAGACTGTGAACTGTGTGGCCTACGTTTAGAAGAAACGTCCCCGCTCGCCTTCTACCATTATTCCTGGGTCCGCCCCTTATGTCGGTGAATTGACGGCTCGTCTCGCTCCCGAAAAGCTCGTGCTCATGAATCGCGCATACTCGTGTGACAATGTGTCACCTCCGTATTCTGGGGTGAAACGAATGGTGTTTCTAACGCTGCTATCCACGGCCCAAATGGTGATTTAGACAACGCAAATGGAGGAGGTCTTGCGAGGCAGCGGTCTTTCTCATCAGGATCCGATTCTTTGAGCATCAGCTCAATGTGAAGTTTAGAACTGATAGAAAACGTCAAAATTCGATAGTCTTCCGCGAAAGGTGGGTGACTGAGGTGAGTTTGGTTCATTTGAACCGGCCTAGCCTTGATTTTCTGTTTTAGGTCAACCTACGTCACATCGGGGTGGTTTCCGGTGGAACCCTCCCCTTGGTTAGGTTAGACAAGCTTTTGTGTAACTAGTTAATGTGCGTAAGTGTTGTTCCTGGCTTGTTCCCGGCTGCATCTTTGGTTATGATCCAAGTCGAGATTCCCAACCTCCCCAGCCTGTTTGTCCCCCTTTTTCAACTCATGCCTGTATATTTTTCTCTTTTCTCACTCCCTTAGCGAGAAAGCTCCTTGATTTTGCCTTATTGGCAGAATCCAGCGGCATCTCTGTTTTACTGGGTGAGATGGGCCAACATCAGTTCTGTTTAATTCACTTTGTGTTCAGGTTTAGTTTCTTTTTGGATTCATTATCTCCCCTCTCATTTTTCATCATAGAACTTTAAATATAATTATTTATTTTCATTAACTTTTTATGGCATGGGGCGCGTTTTGTAGGACCGCCTTGAGAGAATGCGGTATTATGGTGTATGGTGAATAGGCAAATTCTAATGAGTGAATGGGCCGTGAATCGGATTAGCTAGGTATAAGATAATTAATGATGAACAGCCTTATCCCCTCCCACTTTTTAACCTTGTACCACAATAGTGTATAAAATCACAATAAATATCAAATTCGGGTATTTTGGCTACCGCTTTTGTCGGATAGTGAGTTATTTTTCTGACTGCTTGCGTGCATTGTGATTTGAGAGATAGTACCTGCGAATCAAAATTTCGGCATTTCTTTCTGTTCACGATGTTCGAGTCTGAACTTAGTGATTTATTGTCTGTGTTGTGGAAGCAATCTGCGACAAATATTTCCTTTGCAATTCTAGATCGCTTACAAAAACAGTATTTTCGTTTTGTATATCATACACCTTAATTTCATTTTAATGTTTAGCAAATTTTGTAGTATTTTGTACTTTTAGAATGTACTAATGACGTTTTTGCCGAATATATCAATCCATATGATTGTCACACCATTTTAAAAAGCGACCGGACCGCATTAGATTCGCCCTAAAAATTTCCAAAAAGGGCGTGCTTATTTTGTTATTTACCTCTAGGACTACTATCTGATTTTCATTCGAGTGTTAGAGATACTAACTTTCTTCTATATTCAATGTCACTCTTCAATATTTTAGTGAATATTACAATCCGGAAAATAAAATCTGAAAACATCATAGGATTTTACATTATAGCCCTTAGGATATGTAACTCTAAGAAGAGAATTATTTTCAGAACGCATTCATACTTCTACATCATCCACAGTATTTCATCGTAAACGAAAAAAAAGCTCACATAATCCAAAATTCCAAATAAATACTTCCAAGAAAACGTATACAAAAATCATAAACCTACGCTCTAAAACTTCAACTAAACTCGCAAAGGAATTAGCCATCTTTTTCATGAGGATCATTAATACCACATCCAAGACTATCAGAGATATAATCAAGTTGAAAAATAAAACTAAAAACAATTCAAATGCCGCAGTTTATCAAATCAAATGTCCAAAGTGCAATAACATATACATTGGGGACACATCACGCGATTTAAAACCCGGCATCCAAAAATACAAAAGAGACTTGTGATTAGATACACATTCAAATTCTATCGTCTTACACCGCAAAGACGTGTGGCATAACTTTAATTTCACCAATGCCAGCCATATTAAAACGAACATAACCCTTTAAAGAGAAAACATGAAAGCATGTTTATACCAATAACATCAACTATTAACACACATTTTTCTTTAAAAAAAAAATAAAACAACAATACTTCACCATTTTTATAAAGATCCATTATTCATTCTTCTCTCTTTCCAATACATAAAAATCAATGAAGATATATAGAAATATGCACGAGATATGCTTTAATGAAAAATCAAACCAAAACATTTTTTCAAAACATCCAGATACGACTCACTAACTTTTTCACGCTTTAGCTTCCAGAATGTTTCTCATATATATTTGAATCGTATCTGTTACTTCATTACATGTGACACATTTCTAACCAATAAGAAATAGCCAAAGACAACATTAATCTGACATACTTCACTTTTTTTTATCATTTCTCATTTGATATCTGACAAAGCTTTAATATTTGTATATATATATATATATATATATATATATATATATATATATATATATATATATATATATATAAATTGCTCAAATAAATCCCAAATTACCTCATATCGGAGGGTATAAATTACGTCAGTCTTATTGAACCTCAGTATAGAGACTGTGTTCTTGTCGGAATTATAAATTTAACTTTGACAGCAGTCAAGAAATTTATACAGAATTTATCCATTTCGATGTTTCAGTCCGTGGTGAGGGCAGGGCGAAAGGTATCACCCGTAAAGGGAAGAGTTTTTATAAAATTAACCCGGATATTAACATTACGATATTGATTTGGGGTTATATGAAAAATGAGGTGTTAAATCGAAACTAAAAGAGGGCCGAAAACGAAGTTTTATGGAAAAAAGTTATGCATATATTAAAAGTTAGGTTCCTAGTCTAAAAAATACAAACTATACTTAAAAATGATTGTATATTAAAAGATTAAAAACAATTCATATTTAGATAATTTATATTAAGTTTAAGTACGAATATATATATATATATATATATATATATATATATATATATATATATATATATATATATATTAGGCATTAAAAAGTAAAATAAAATAAAGTATCCATTGTTAAATTTTAAGATAAGTTAAATCAAGTTATATTAAAAGAAAAACAAAACATAGCAAGTTATAATTAAACAAAAGCTCTAGAAAACATTAAAAATATATATAAAAAGGTTTGCTAAAGGAAATAAGAGTTCTTGGACCAGTGGCCAAGTATAAGAAATAATAAATATCGTGAGGAAACGGAAATAGACAAATTAGAAATAATTATAAATTCAACATTTGAAATTTTAGAGAATTATAAAGGAATAAAATAAAATCTGTCAGAAGTTTAAATCTGCCTCTATGTCGTCATTTTAAGGCTAATTCATCCCTTAGTTTTGAAAAATTGAATAATAACGTAAAATACAATACAGTAAATAAATACTAATATTCCTCTTATACATGACCCAAGTGTCGCTCAAGATAGATCGTGATTCGAATTGTTGTATGAGTGTAAAAAAAGGCATGAAGTTTAGTTTATGGGTTTATGCAGGAAATTTAACGGTTAACTCTAGTCTTTTAGAGGTCTAGGTTTTAGTAATTATAAAAATATCCTTCCGAGAGTGTGTTACAAAAAACAGCACTACTTTGGGAGAAGCTGTCTGAGTGGAACTTACTTCTTACTAATTATATATGGAATATAAATAATAGGTTCAATTATAAATAATTTCTGTTTTTCCTTATAAATTTTATTCTTGAAAATATAAAATGCAATTTTAATTTAATTCCATATATATTCAGCATTATTTGCATTGAATGCTGCCACTTGTCAGGCATCCCATCATCTCATTTTGAAGAAAATTCTGCAGGATTTGATATGAAAAGTTTTCGATGAACTATTGCATTTGATTTTAATTATTATAATTTTACCTTGCAAATAATCGATTGGTTGTATAGCAGGTGAACATTTGCGTTTGAGTGAAACAATTCTACCGAGCTCGAATTGTTTTTTTGTTTTTTTTTTTTGTTTTTTTTTTGTTATAACTGTTGTATATCGCCATACTTTATCTTGGGGTAGAGATTATCTCCCTTCATATATCTTATACGTTGCCACTTCTGCGCCAAACTAAGGTATGTTGCATACGCGCTTCTTCTCACTGAAAGTTATGATTAGTAAGATGTTTAGTACATTCGTCATTAAAACTGGTCCACAAAAACGGAAATTGATCTCGACTCACTCTAATATATACATATGTATGGAATTTTGTCACATCCATTTTTCTTATTTTATTTTATCTTACTGATGTATATCATGAAAACGTAAATATTTGTACCTTTATATCATGGGTATATATGGTGCTAGATACAGACCAATCAATTTAAGAATGTAGAAATTTAAAAAAAACCATAACGGGATTTATTCATTACTGTGTTCGACAGACACATAAACAGATAAAATATAGATAGGTAGACAAATAGAGAAGAGACTTAGATAGATAGATAGATAGATAGATAGATAGATAGATAGATAGATAGATAGATAATTAGATAGATAGATAGATATTTAGATAGATAGATAGATAGATAGATAGATATTTAGATAGATAGATAGATAGATAGATAGATAGATAGATAGATAGATAGTGAGAGAGAGAGTATGTGAGGGAGAGAGAAGAACGTAAATAGAAAGACTAATCTAAGCGATACATGAAATACAAAGAAGGAGATACTAGACTTTTGTACAGACTCATTTGCACAATAGAAAATTGATTTGAAAGAAACGCTTTGAAAACGTGAGTACAAATTAGTGAAAAACAATTAAAAAAAACAATTTAAAAAAAAAACCTGACGGAGATCTAAAACTTACTTTCAGCTTCTGAACGGAAAATATCCAAGTCGAGCTCATAGGTAGACAGTAACTTGCTGAATGTAATATTTTGTTAAAAATGTTATAATAGAAAATAATGGACGAGAATTGTAAAAAAAAAAAAACAATAAGAAATAGGAAAATTAATTAACTCGAATGAAAAGTGTTTATTTCAAGGAGAGAGAAATAAAGAAAATGAATTGATTCTTGCTTAAATTGATGCATTTGTTTTCGTTCCGTCGATATTGTTCGCTGTTACGTTTCTGTTCTACATTGGATTAAATTACAGACTATAATCAATAGTGAGTTTTTTTTTTCTATTTAATTGCGTAAGGCGCTTCTTCTATGTTTTACGAAACAATGACTGGATATTCATTTAGAGGCACAAAATGAAAAAAAAAATATTACAATCTCTAATATTTTATACATTATCACCAGCCAGACGAGAAAGATGAGGTGCATAAAATCCTCAGTGAAATGTAAAGAAAAAAGAAAATATACTTTTTCTATGACGTTTCATTATCTTCAATTTTTATTTAGTTTTGCAAGACATCAAAGGAAGCAAAAGCGACCAGTTGGAAAAGAATAAATTGTTGTAAGAGTTTCCACACTGTCTGATAAAATCGTGTAGAATTTTTTTTTTTTTCGTCCTTGAGTATGTTGGATACCAGCTGCAAAGAGTAGGTTTTAAAACATCAGCAGAAGAATGGAGTAAGGAAAGAAGCAAGGAATTTTAAGGGTGTACAGGAGATGTCAGGTGGAATATGATGTTTGCTTGCGTAAACATTTATTAGACAAAACACAATAATGGGATAACTGAAATATTTGCAAAGTAAAATTAAAAGCTGGACATTTAGAAGTTATGAAATAAATAAACAACTGACCAGAACTGAATAGAAAAAAGAAGTAAATGAAAGTAAGAAAGTTAGAAAGAAAAAGAAAGAAAGAAAGAAAGAAAGAAAGAAAGAAAGAAAGAAAGAAAGAAGGTAAAAAAAGACAGAAAGAAAAATCGAAAGTAGGGAGAGAATAATAAATAAATATCTAACCAAAAATAAAAAAGAGACGTAGGAAAGTTAAAAAATTAAATAAAGAAAGAATAAAAAATAATAAAAGGACGAAAAAAGAAAAAAAAAAGAAAGAAAGTAAGAACGAAAGATGTAATAGAGAAAGAAAGAAAAATGCTAAAAAGAAGAATCGACATGATAATTATTACAGCTGGGAAAATTTTACGAGTTCGATTGAAGGAAGAACAAAAAAATTGAGGAGGAACAAATGAAAGGAAATACTGACGAAAGATGTTAAGAGCAGAAGAAAGAGAAATGAAAATATCGGAACGGAACGAATATTCACTGAAAAAAGAGAAAAAAAAGGCAAAATGAAGAGAAGTTAGAAATGAGAGGGATAAAGGACAATACGAAGTATAAAGGATAAAAGCGAAATAAGAAGGAAGAAAAAAAGAAATATATTTTAGAGTGAGGAGTGTGGAAAAATAGGGCAAATTGAACATGGCAGAAAAAAATAAGAGAAGAGAAAGTTGAATCTTATCTGAGCTGAGAAATGTGTATGTGTTGAAAGGAGGAAGATCAAAATGAAAGAAGTTTACAATGAAAAAAGGAAGGACAAAAATAAGGGTACATTGAAAGTTACCAAATGTTAAGAATAATAGATGATGAATAAAGAATCGACTGATCTGGAAAAAGAAGATAATTTAAAAATTGGATAAAATAATTCTGTGAGAAAAGAAACGGTGGTACAATATCTGAAATTGTTTTCCGAAAGATATATTGTACCTGCTGTCGATTAGTTTAAGATCATTCGGCTATGAGCCAAGCGAGCGATTTTTTTCCGAGATACAAAATAAGTTAGACATTTCCACACAAATTTAAGACCTTTAAGAAATACATACACATATAAATCCTAATCTATCTATCTATCTATCTATCTATCTATCTATCTATCTATCTATCTATCTATCTATCTATCTATCTATATCTATCTCTCTCTCTATATATATATATATATATATATATATATATATATATATATATATATATATATATACACACCGTAGTAAAAAAAAAAGAAAGAAATATTTAGTAAAATCGTACACATTAAAAAAATCTTCAATTTCAAGTTGGAAAACCAAACTTTCAAAGCGATTTAATATATGAATCTGCCTTGATAGAGGGGGTGCATAACTGCAAATTTTGTTTGAAGGCCCAAACGAACCCAAGAAGAGATAATATTTAATAAAGACAAAGGACCATCATATGGTTCACCCCACCCTTTAGCATACACGTCAGTCTTAATAACCACTTCCCAATAGCGCCTGGGCTGTATAGATTACTCAACCGCAATATAGTCAAATTGAGTTGTAGTTGCACAAGCAACATAGAAATATTTTCAAAGATAAAATTAAAAAGCTTGAAAAGGGCGTGAGATGTGAAAATAATGTCCTTTTATAGGATGAAAAATTATTGTCTATTAAATGAGATATGTTTTAAAGAACGGGTCGTGTTGTGCCGTGGTGGTCAGTGAAAATAGCGGTGCAAAAAACAATATCAGTTGCACTGAGGACCAGTTTAAGAAGAGTTGCAAAAACCTAACTCATCTTTTAAAATTCCGGAACGAAAATTCAATACGAAGCTGGAAAATCACAATAGGAGCTTTAGCGATAAGCATAACAGGAGCCCGGACATTAATGCAAAGTTTAGCAATATGAGTGGTAACTCGTGTAGACTGTGTCAGAAGTAGCAATATACGAATTTGGACGGTGTTTTTGAACGGGATGTCTGAGCTCATGGCCAAATTTGGTCACGTCAGAAAGTTAATTTTGGGGCTATATGAACCCTTTAAAAGTTGGAATAATTTTTACACTACAACTAACTCCATCGCTTGCGGTGTCGAATGAAGGCATTTAAATTGTTTAATCGCCTTTGATTGATTCACTGAACATACAACATGAAGAGACCTTGGCGATTGAAACCGCGGTATTGTTCCATTCAGCTTTATATATATATATATATATATATATATATATATATATATATATATATATATATATATAAATGAACATTGAAGTCAACACACAGACGCGACAGGCTGTTTCATGCTAGGCGCAATCGTCAGCTGCCTGACGTTTGCGCAAACAGCCTGTCGCCTCTGAGTGTTGACTTTTATATTGAATGTTCACTTTTATATTTATATTTGCATACGCTCTATCTCTGATATTTATCCCATAAATATAGCACAATTAAAACGATATCTATCTATCTATCTATCTATCTATCTATCTATCTATCTATCTATATATATATATATATATATATATATGTGTGTGTGTGTGTGTGTGTGTGTGTGTGCGTGTGTCTGTTTAGAGCTGTTTACGTGTCCTATACCTTCTGGAGGTATGTCAACATGGCTCTCTAGAGAACCAATTCTATATGGCTAGAATAAAAATTTTTCTTTAAACTATTCCTAATAATCCTTATTCTCCCAACAATTTTATTTACAGGAAGTCGTTATGTAAATCTTTCGTCACTTTTCTGTGTTTCTCTTGACTTTGACATCATCCAATCATTATTTCCTTATTATATCCTCGACAAAGTTCAAATCTGTCTAATAAAAAGTCTTTTTTTTTTTTCAATTTTACCTAAAATTTCAAGTCTCTTCTTTTCGGACGAGACTGAAGAGAATTCATTTACTGAGTGAACGATCGTTGTTTCATAACTGTTCAGCACACTTAATTTCGTTTCTAAATATATTTTCCGGTGTCTTTGAACGCATATTTCGCTGTTCAATTGCTTTTCGTTGTCGTTCTCTTTCGTCATACACTTCCTAAATATTTCAATGTTTTTCAGTTTTGCAGTATATCCAATTCAGAGTTCGCCCTTCGGCTCTTCTTTATGATGACCTCCATACATTATATCGTCATACAATTTTCCTTTTCTCATGTCTTCTAGTTTTCCATTGTTATCTTTTCTTTGTTCTACCTGTAGTTTCATTGTTCAGCTTGTTATTATCAGTCTGCAATCTGCATATCTTATATTTCTAAGAAGATTGTGTCCGCCTATTCTGATAGAACTTCTAATTCTGTAAATATCGCGTCACTATAAAAATTGAATATGTCCGGTAAGAGAATACACCATTGTCTCACGTATCATTTTTTTATTTTTTGTTAGTTAACTGTATTGTTTTCTCTCAAATTTATTTCGGTTTATTCCAAGTATAAGTTCTTGATAATTCTGTTATTTTTCCCAAATAAATCAAACTTAGCTTTTCAAACAATTCTATGTATTGTACCTTTTTTTATTCTATGATACAAGTGTATATATTCTTCTGCATTTTCATTGTTGTTTTTGATATCTTATTGAAGATAAATATCGACTTCCATGTTCCAGTGTCTTTAGCCAACCTCTCTGTTCTTGTCCTATTTCTGGTTTTATTATGTGACTCATTCGGCTCATTGCCCCACAGAATTCGCATTCCTATCCATCTGGCTTCTTAGGCAGCTCTATGAAAATGCTTCTACGAATGTCTTCCGTTACATCACCAATGTCTTATATTTCATTTTTATTGCTGTAATGTTGTCATTGCCGAAATCATCTAAAGCTGCCAGCATTTCTATTACAATCCCATCTGTTTCTGCTGCTTTATTCCTGTTCAGAGAGTTCTCCAATGTATTCCTTCCATCTTTGAAGTACTTTTCTTTCTCTATTTTCAGTCTTCCCTCTTTTCATTTTATGTACCCAGTCGATTAGAATATCTTCTGTTCTGCTTTTTTTTTCTTTTATGCATATCTGCCTTATCTGTGTCGCTCATTCAGTCTACTTCTGCACACGTTTCTTCCTTTGCCTGACTGCATGTGCGGTGTACTATATTCTGTAACGTACGATTTAATTGTTTGTCGTTTTCATATCACCATATCAAGAATTTAATCTTTCCTCCACTCCTTTTTTTTTTTGTTTAGGCTTCATCCGGATAATCGTTATACTTTCATCGCTGCAGCTTCTCTTAACTCATTACTTGCCATGAGTCCTATTTGGGGATATGTTAAAATTAAATTCATTACATGTTATTCATTGTATTTAATTTGAATTGCTTACATACATTGCATCTGCAGAGGTATATTTTACAAAACTTAGCCATTAAAGTTTTTTTTATTATTAGCCGTAAGAAGACACTTTCTGTCGTAATTTTATATTTCACGATTAGAAAAATAATGACTATTTTGAAAAATATTTTTTTTATTTCTAATCTATTATTTTTTTTTGATATATATATATATATATATATATATATATATATATATATATATATATATATATATATGTGTGTGTGTGTGTGTGTGTGTAATATTAGTCATTTAACCTACGGACATTGTCGTTTTTATAGAAATTAGAATATTCTAATTTCTATAAAAACGACAATGTCCGTAGGCTAAATGTATGTCAGCCAAATTCTGTCGGCCAAATATCTGGCCACGGTGCAATTGCATTCGATTTTAAAGTTGTGGGTTTTACATAATGATTGAGGACACAAACTATGTTGTTCAAATTCGTTACAGTTTGTTGAGGAAATGAGTTTAAATATTAAGTTTAGGTTAAAAATAAGAGCGTAGGAATTAAATTCCGGTTACCAGAAGAAAGTCATATTGGAAAGTTTTATAAAATCTATAATTAAAATATATGCACCGGCATCTGATGATTGGAAATTAAATGGTATAATGAATTACAACTGTTTAACTACAAAATGATCCAGAGAATAAAGGATCACTCGACCAAAAATGAGAAAGTTATTAAAAACTATTTACAGAACAATGCTTTCGTCATGCTTCTAGAAAATATTATTTTCTCACTTTCAGATTTCAATAAACAATGCAAATTTAAAATAATTTTTTCTTATAATATTTGCCCATCAGTTTTATGCTGTTATATAAATTTTTACCTATTTTTTATGATTGATTAACGGTTTTTGTAAACCTTTACACATTTTTCATTTATCGAATACAGTAGAAAATTATATATTTTGCGTGTGGTAATTAATAATTAGAATCCATGTTTAAATATATTTTCCATTCAATATATCTAATACGGGATCAGCATTGTTTTTATTTATTTTTGAAATTGTACAATGTTGAATCCAGTTTGTAAAAGAAAAGCCTGCAGAAATTAGGGATTACTGTACATTTTTTAGACGGTATTTAAAACTACATGCTCAAAAATTAATAAAAGATACAAATTTAATTTGTAGGCGTCAGTACTTATCACGTCAAACAAAATTTCCACATAGAGTGAAATGTTGACTTTCTTTAAAGAATAAACAAGTCAGCCTGTTCTTATATTCAAGCCAAAGAATAAGTTAATGGCTTCCAATCAGGACTATCATCGTATGTATAACACTACCTTAATCTTATTTACAAACATTAGTTATTTCATAAATTTTACGTAGTTTTTAAATAGAATGATCATGAGTCATCATTCAAGTAATAAGCAACACAGAACACAGAAATTTTGAATTAAATTGAAAATCTTATTATGTAAAAGAATTTTGATTTATATTCGAATGCCAAGGCCAGAACTCGATCATGTTCAATGGATATTTGCTGAACCTATTTGCCTATCACGGAGAAAGTATTCAGCTTAAGGCAAGATATTGCCAAGAGCCCACAAGAGAAATAACATTCAAGTCACTGAGGAGATAGAAGCGATTGTTTCTTTGATGTTTGCTTAAAAAAAAGGGAAACTATTTGCTTGAAAATGTGAAATCTAAGAAATGGAAAATAAATTTGGATGCAGTAAGGAAAAGACTAATTGTACTTACTGATCCAAAAGTAATGTATCTATATTATTTGGTTACCTAATGCAAATGTTCCAGCTAATTTGAAAGGGATTCATTCCTGATCGCCAATATATATATATATATATATATATATAATCTACGCTTAAACAGGTGGATATTATGCATTGTTCTGTTAGCTAATACTGAAGTGTCTATATTCGGACATAAGGTGGGATGTATTCGCATTAAAACAATCGTCTGCTTTTGTTTTTGTTTGTTTCTTTCGGATGGAATAAAGGAAGAGGTCTAGTTTGTAATCAAATTAGAATTACATCCGCTTTTCTGAATGAAGAGTTCTTTTTTTATGTAATTATTTGCTCTCATTGGAATGACACAATCAACTGTTGTTTTCATATTCTCGTAAATTATTTCGCGATATGACAAACATTCATTATAAGCTAAATGTTTGTAGTCACCACGTAGATTTCGAATTACCGTCTAAAATTTTTTTGATTTCGGGCTGATTTTTCCAAAAATATTTTCGAAGCAAAACTAGGACAAGCTGAAAAACCTGAAGAGTTTTATTCTATATTCAATAATAATAATAATAATAATTGTTGTTAGAATTTTTGGGCACTATGTACTAGTGAGCCAACCAAAATGAAATGACTCATTTTATATTTCACCAATAGAAGGGTTAACCAATCAGAAAGCTCAAAATATTCAATCCGACGTGTATAAAAGCAGTCATTTTGTTTTTTCTCCCAAAATATCTTCACTGCCAACCTGATATCGAAGACTTAACAGCTGCTACTTTCTCCGAATCTTCACTGCCAACCTTTGAACAAATTACGGACTTCACTGGATTCTATCTGCAGAGACTACCGCAAACATGGTTAACAATAATCAGAGGTTACGAAGTGCAGGTTTAGAACTGAAACTGAAGGTTTTATTCTTGCAGCACTGAATCAATGCTATCTAACTAGAAATTACCAAGCACACAGACTGAAACATTTTTTAGCCCACAATGCAGATTCTATGATAAATATCCATAACAAATTGACCATCTTTTATTAAGTTGATTGATATTGGTACCCACTGAACATAAAACCCACACGGCAGAGTAGGTCAATATCTGCATTGGAAAATCTGCAACAATTTACGAAAAGGAAACTGCAAGTAATTGGTAAGAACACCATCCAAACCCGGTTACACAAATAGGACGTGTAACAATTTTTGGAACTTTACAATACACACAGACAGAATAATTAAACCTAATCGCTTAGATACCGTGATCAGAGACAAAGAAATATGTATCTTTAAGGACCTTCAAACAACTATCAAAATACATGGACCATGAAAAGGTAATCTCAAACATGTTCTACGTTAGGACATCAGTATTTCCATTTGTACTTGGAACCCACGGTTTGTTTGGAAAAGTTACCAATAAGTTACTCGTTGAAAGTACCCATGGAATGCCATGCCTTAAAGATAGACAAAGATTGAACTCGTATGTACAGCTCACAATTTACGAAGTGCTTTATCTACGTAAAATGAGTGTAATCTTAGTCTTTTCTTTAAAAAAAAAAAACTGCTCAGTAGAAAATTCCTGTGGCAGGGACCCTAAAAAGAATGTGCATACAACTTAAATCAAAAGGAAAAATAATAATAATAATAATAATAATAATAATAATAATAATAATAATAACTGGCATTTTAAAAACAAGAAAAAGTATGTATGAAAAATTCAACTTATTTATTGGAATAGCGAAAACAATTATAAACGAAATAAAAACGTATGAATACAAATAATTAAAATATGAATTTAATCAAAGGAAATAATATTGAGCTCTATACATTATGAATACTTTCTTATACGATATTTTAAACTACCGGATGAAACCATTGCTTGTACACGGTATATATATATATATATATATATATATATATATATATATATATATATATATATATATATATATATATATATGAAATATGTATATTTAGGCATTTGACAACGTGGTCGTGAAATCAATATATGTACGTATTTCTTTTGTCACAGATACACTTTTTTCCCAAAATAGATTTATACTGGTATAACAAACAATCCCTGTTGTTGTTGTTGGATACCTCGGATTGGCTCGAAATGATTCCAGTAGACTAATTGAAGGGATTCCTGGAAGCCCATGCCTTAAAGAAATACAAAAATGTTTTCACGAGTACAGCCCACACATTACTAAGGGCTTTGTCTATGTAATTTTATTTTCCTGTGGAAAATGTCATGATGCCATTTCTAAAATAAGGTCCCTGGGTGGGACCTGGAGAAAAATGAGTGCACATCAGAAATCAAAGGAAATAAAAAAAAAATATAATAATAATAATAATAATAATAATAATAATAATAATATCATCAATAATGGGTTTTTTGGGTTTTTTTTTAAATGTTTGCTCTTTTCCACAAATCTTCATGACTGGCTAATGATAATTTGGGGCTAGCTGATGTTAAATTTCAATTAACCTCGAAAAGATTAGACTCTATGCACTACTGTGTTAAATAGTTTATGTATTCTAGTTTTGTACGATTTAATTAAAACTAAATATATGAAACTTACAAAATTTTAAATTCAGAGGTTTGCCCCCCAAAAAACTTTGGCGTCCAGTGAATTTCCAGTAATATTTATTACTTATGTAAAAGCCTTGCATCAAATTTCGAGAATAAGTATCCTGTGCTTATTCTTTGAATGTTCCATAACACCCGCGTCTAATAATATAGTTTATTCCTAAATGATTATTGCTACGCTTCAACGAGAAATCTAAAGCCGGATTCTTAGAATAAGCATTTATTTCAAATTCCTTTTATATTAGTATTACCCATCTCATTAAGTAACTTCGAAACTGCAATGGTCTTTGAGTTCTGTATTTAGTGAAAATTAGTACATATAAAAATCTTAGTTTCACTCCACTTCTGACAAATCTACGAAATAAAAAAAAATGCTGATATCAAATTAACACCGAATATTTGCATCTTTTTAATAGAAATTCTTAAACAATAACAGAGTTTTAGGTTTAAATTTCTGTGATGCGTTAACAAAAATTACCCTAATTATATTAAGGCTATTGTTCTCTTTGTTTTTGTTATCACAACGTTTCGATCGTTTCCCGTCCGGCTTTCATCAAGTTTTATCGCTATTTGCTAACCTTTTACCTACAGGAGATCCTGAACTGAACCCTTTATTTATTAAAGAGTGAAAAATTTATTAAAATATACTTTTAAGTATTAAGAAGACTGAATATCACCGCTCATGACATAAGCAAAATTTTAATTATTATATAAAGCTGATAATAAATTACTTATGTTTTATGAGTGCTGTATATTTTGTTCTACTGACGTAGGGTGGAGACACACCGATAAAATTCAACCGGACGCGAATTTATAGCAGAAATGTTTTAAATGGGCTTTATCAAGTTGGTTTCTCGTTAATCTTGAAATGGATATGAATATGTCTAATATGAAAATCAATATTCGACAGTTTCTCTTTTAAATGTGTAAGACATCGCTAAGCATGAAAAATGCTTATGCTATTAGACATGCTTTTCACTAGCGAACATTTAAAACTCAAAAAGACTGATGAAGAAAAAATCTGTGTGCATCAACAGAACTTGTATCTTTCGGATCACGTTAGGGACGACAAATTCGATAAATGTGTTCATAAACTATAATGAAAACTGCATTTATGTAAGAAAGAAAATGTTCTTTCAAATTATTTTACTACCGGTAATCGACGCGTTCTTCTTCATGACGAAAGGGTCACTTTTTATTGGATCCCTTAGCAATGTGCATCGTTAAGCAAATTTATATCACAAAAGTATTTGAAATATATATTTTATTTGAAACTAGCAGCATGGCCCGGCGTTGCCCGTGCTTCATTCAAAAATCGTACGACTCATACTACACTCGCTATCACTTGACTCAAAATATGTTTGCCCTTCCTTGCTTTTGAAGGAGTGCCCATTGCCGTTCTGATGTTGCTACATGCCTTACTTCTTGCCTATCTCACATTGCGAATTTTTTCTAAGCTCTATACTAAACATTAAATCTGTTATGAAAAAAGAACTAAACAAAATGAACACAAAATGATCAGCTTTAAAAAAAGACTCGTAACTGGACAAAACGAATGAAAAAAGAATGTTAAAAACAAATAATTTTTCACACCCAACCCAGTTCTGCGGAATCAGAATCAACGTTGAGTTTAAGCAAGTGAATGAGCCAATTGGAATAAAGTGCCATGCAGATTAAAATTTTTCCCACTTGTGACGAATGCAGCTATCGATTTTTTTGCATGCTAGCATGCTAGTTAACATTTGTGTCAGTCAGCTGTTGGCTCTCACGCCGGCCAATAGAAAATTGCCGCAAACTACATGAAAACTGCCGTAGAAACATGAAAAAATCGATTATTTCAATTATCGATGAGAGTTGGGAAATGCAAAGACAATATTGGCCTTCTCGCTAACTTGGAGCATGTGCATGTAAATTTTGGTACAAATCCTTCGACAATTTCGGCAGTGCATTCGTTACACACACACACACACATCATGCCTTTTATAGATAGATATATATTGCTTAAAATGAAAGGTGATATTTCCTGTTTACTTTTCTGAGGACTTTATTTACTAAATCTATTTTCTGTCTTATCTGATGAAGATAATTGTTGAAACTTGACTAATGCATGGAATAATAATGAAACACAAAATGTACTTAGAACAAAATGTATTGAAACAAGAAAGTGTACAAAATATTTACATATAGTCTTTTGTATATTCCTGGTAAGACCGTTCCTGGAGAATGTGTTGACTTAGTCGCAGTCGGGCAGAGTCTCTGGTTGAATCTCTTGATTCCATCCTTTCTTCCCGGTACCAACCATATTTATATGGTCGGTACACCACTATGCAAATTAGGTGGATCCTACCAGAATAATACAGAAAGCAACAAACGCAAACTTTTGTTGATATTTGAGTTGCTTTATTTTACAATTAAAATGAGTGAGTCATATATTCTACGATCCGTAAAATATCCTCATTTGAAACTTTTGCAGAGGCTATGTTTCGGTAGCATTTTGTTGCCTTCTCCCTAAAAAAAAAGGAGCAAAATGCTATGCTCTGAATTGAAGCGCAGTGAGTATTAGAAAGACTTCTCGTGCAGAAGAAACACAGACTTTATCCAGAGATTTGCTGTACTAATCCCCCAAATGGACAAGTTCTAAGCACAGAATAATCGACTGCGGAAAGACCGAACGAATGTTCCTTACTCTTGGAATGGTGCCTAAAATCCAAAAATCTCAGTTGTCAATATTCTACAGAAATGTGAATCTTTAAACAATTGGCTTCTTTCCGTCATATCCGCGCGAATGACAAGAACAACATCGTATCTGTTTTTGTTTCACGTGGGAGATATACAAAGATAATTTCACAAATACTCTTTCTTCATTGTGCCGTATTAATTCAAGACACGCGCGATCATGGATCTCTATAATTTCTGTCGTTTGTACCTCATAATAAATGTTTTATTTGTGTTATCTATCCTAAACATTGTTTATTTGTTTGTCGAACGGTATATGAACTATTTATGCGCAATTTAATTTCGAAATTTTATATTCTTGGAAGATTGTGTAATTTTTCGTTATTTTTTATAAAGATATGTTGCTGATAATTTATTCTTATATTTATTTCTATTTAATCCATACTTTCAGTTTTTTAACCCCAGTTTGGGTATTCACTATTTGTCCATAGCAGAGATCGGAATCTAACAGGTGTTACCACCCCAAGTGAGCGTGGACCTGGGATGAATAGCAATTAAAATGTCGTTCCACAATTCTAAAACCTCCCAATCAGAAGTCTTGTTCATGGATCACATCTTGGACCACCCTAAACCTTTTCCTGTCATCCATTCACGCATGCGTGCTCGGTAGTTATGCGTTGTTTTCCTCTATCCCTCTTAATTTTAGTCTATCTTTTGAGTATAACATTTTCTAGGATTACCTTGCACATTTTCTTTCTTAGGAATTTCAACTTTATCTTCCTGATGTTATGAATACGTGTATATTTTATTTCCGTTTTCTACACAATTTCGTTGTTGTTCAGATTTTCAGCCATTGGTATTCTCTGTATCCTTCTATAGAACATTTCTGTTGCTTCAAGTCTGTTCTTCAACTGCGATGATGTTGTCCAGCATTCACTGCTATATACTAGGTATTACATAGCATTTCCATAATCTTTTTTATAACGAAATTTTTCTGTTTCGTTATACCTCATTTAGAAGGCAACATTCCTTATCCCAATACATTTTCGGATTCCGGCGTCGTATTTTTTTTTTGTTTTCTGTTAAAACACTTACCAGATACTTAAATTGTTGTACTTGTTTGATTTTGTTATCCACTATTTTTGAATATCCATGTTGGGCTATTTTTCTTTTGCTAACAACCAAATATTATCTTGCAAATAATATTTTATCATTTCCTCTAGCTTTCTTTCACTACCTCCTGTAGGATTTATTGTATTTTCCTGTGGTTTCAACTATCAGTATTTTGTCATCTGCATATCTTATTTTGTTAAGCCTATGACCGCCAGTAATGAATCCTTATATGATTTCTTTTTCTCTCAGTATTGTCTGACTATATAGATTGAATATATCCGTTCAGAAGACACAGCCTTTCTAACACGCCTTTCTATTTTGGTATATTTACTGAATTCCATTTCTCCTCGTGCGTGTGGATGCGGTTCTCATAAAGTATAGGTTCGGGATTATTCCAATATTGTTCATAAATATGTCAATGTTATCTAACAGTTACAACCCTTCTTTGTGACGTACTTTACCAAATGCTTTTCAATCATTTATAAAACACAGTTACACGTCCTGCTAATTAACATGAACTGAATTCTGGTAATTTGTCATGCGATTTTCTTCTACTTATTTTCGTTAGGTAAATAACTAAATCTCTTTTGAATTTCCATAATTATTTGAGTTTAAATAATTTTCCATATGCATTCTCTCAGAGTTAAACGTAAGCTGAAAAAAATATTAAATGCCAAATGTCAATTAATTTTTTAAAATTTGTTTTACCTGTCTCGATTAACGATTCTTGGATTGAGTAAGTGAAAGGCCAAGTTAAAATTCCAGTCAAATCCATTACATTCACTTATGTGCTAATACCCTTGGAAAAGGTATGAACCCTCTTCTTCTCCTCCCCAGCTATGGGTAAACAGCAAGACAGACCAGGTTCTATAGCCGTGGATTGCCAACTGGTCTACCGCAGAAAGCATTGGCAGACTACTGCAGGAAAAAAATCTGCCTCATCACTCATGTATTGAAAGATGAGTTCGTTCTACGGTGTAAGACATGAAAACCAACGCAGACAGGTAAAAAATAACAAAACTAACGTGAGAAGAGATCGAACTGGTAACGTCAATTTTGAATGCTCGGTGACAACAGATTCGGTGTCACTTATTGACGTGGACATTCTACGAACTACGTTCTAATTCTGATCAAGTAGGCTGCGCTCTTTTATGCCATTAAGGAGACACATGCCTATTTTCGCATTATATCTATGCTTTAAATAGCAGAGTGGCCTGTGTTCTATGTTTTACTCAACAGGAGATGTTGGATTCTATATTTTAAATAGCATGGCAACGTGTGTCCTGTTGTTTAAATATTAGCCAGTTTAGGTGAAGGGCAATCATAAATTCAAAATTAAGGAAAGACAACGTCAAAACCAGTCAGCAACATTTAACAAAACTTTATGGCAATGCACATATAATTAAAAAAATGGAATATTTCGATAGCTTAGATTATAAGGAGACCTGGCATAAAAAAATTAAATTCGAAAAAAAGTTCATAGTCGAAGAACAAAAAGAAAAGAACGTTTATAAATGCAAAAAAAAAAAAACTAAATCAGAATGAAATGAGGAAAGAGAAAAAATAAAACATTAAAATATCGCGTGTGTGATCAAATGAAGATAGTGAAGAGAAATAATTAACTTAAAAATGAAGCAAAAACAAATCAAGATGTAATTACAAGTGATATCAACAAATCAAGCGTCAGTGTATCCAGTTGAGGACATTTTCTCCCTCAAATTCTGGGAAAGGCTGCAAGTTCGAAGACATCTCTTCCGTTTATTTGTTTATTGATTTTTAGAAATGCGAATTGTTGCTTAACAACGCTTGAAATTTGAGCAACCTTATTTTTTACCAGATTCAATCGACCTGTCATTCTTATTTTTTTTTTATCGAGTTATTTGTTTCTGCGTGCTTGAAGTTACAGGATTTAGTTCTTCGCTGCTGTTTGGATATTTTTGTACCCAAATTTCGAAGGCCAATTTTCAAAGCAGACAAAGTATTCTCAGTTGAAGGACGATGCAGATATTTCTGAAAAACGTACAGAATACATGTATCGTAAAAGTTTGGAAACTGTACAATTATAATGGCTATCATTATATTTCTATTTTTTATCATTTCGCGCCCCCCCCCAAGTAAGGCGATAATGCCACTAAGACGCAATTGTTACTGAGAGTGGAAGAAAATTAGAAGTCGTTAGTGGAGAGAAAGCCTAATAAAAACAGGGTTCTGGAAGAAAGAATATGGTGATTGAGGTAGCATTTAATTTTTGAAGATCGTAAGTGACAGGATCGTAAGTAAGCGTACTTCCACTGCCGACAAGTTCGACAAAAACAATTATTACAATAGTTGCAGTTACATCTAGCGGTTTCAAAAGGAAAACGACAAGAAGTATTTGTGAATCTAGTAGTATATTATATTCATGCAGACGTGATACAAAGGAGGAAATGTCACTAGAAAAAAAAATTATGAAAATATTTATAGAACTGACAGAGGGGGAAGTCAGTTCAGCCTTTTTTTGAATTTGATTGAACATTTCCAGATATTGCGGGGATCCAGTTTGGAGATGACAGTAGAAATGACGGAGAGATTTATTTGCATATCACTCAGTAGAGACCCCGTTCCATAAAGTGGTGTAAAGTGAGTGCAGCTGGAAGTGTAATTACGAGCAAAGCATTCTGGTTTATCAGCAGTAGATGACAATACTTAAAGCTACGTGAAACGAAGAAGGATAGAAGACATACAATTGTTTACAGAACCACCACTAATCAGGAGAATCAACGTTTTAAGCGTCTATTCTCTCAACGAACAATGACCTATAATCGTTGAGAATAAGCTTACATATATTACTAGCGGATACAAAGAGGCAAGTTATTACGAAATTTAGTTTTTTGTCTCATGTAACTGCTTTGAACAAAACTAAAAATATATATCCATTTCCATATATTATTAAGGCTTTCTTAAAACTGTGTTTTCTTTTCTGGTCTTAAAGAATCTTAAAAGTATGGCAAGTTTATTTGGTTCGTAGAGCTATTGTCTGAACCGTTAGCAAATTTCAAGGATTATACTTCCTTAAGTTTCCAGAATAAATGTCGTTTAAGTTCTATATTAAAAGACACAAATTAATATTATTAAGGACTATTTCTTTTATAATAACGGCTTCCATCACTATAAAACGCTTTGTGATATGAGCGTGTACGTAATACACGATACAATGCACAGAAAAGAACACAAACACAACCACATATATTTTATCATTGAATATGTCGTCATCAGTTTACTTTAGGATTCGTTTCTCTCTTAATTTACTAATTTATCTTTTGTCAGAAAAATAATGACAAGCCTCAAGTTGAACGAAAGAAATGAAAAGTAAGCTATATCTGTTAACTTAAATAAGAAACATACTAATACAGAGATCAATCGCTTTCTGAAAATAAACCAATTTTTCGTTCTCAAACATCGAAACAATCTGGAAGCTTCTGACTGTGATCCAACAACAACAACAAATAAATGTAAAACGAATGTAAAATGCCTTCATACAATTATAAAGCCCACCTTTATACGAAGTATCCGGAAAGTTCCATAATTCCCCATCTATAATAAGCATTTTTTAAAAAGTAATATGCAATATTAGGGGTGCGTATTATGCACAGACAAAAATCCAAATTAATAAAGATCTACCGTTTTCGGCATCGTATTGAAGTAGCAAACGGTACTAGCAGTAAATTAAGAAAAGAGATGTGATAAAATGGTTCTTCAATTTATTTGTGCTAATTTGTTTTCAAAAAAAACCTTTCCTTTCATTAACAATTTATTAACAATGCGTCCTTTACAATCAATTCCTGCAATTGTCGTATAATGTGAGTCACGTATATGCATATATGATTTGTTGAAATATATATATATATATATATATATATATATATATATATATATATATATATCAAAAAATATCCTCAGAATCTGACTCACCTTGTATGCATATATATTTCGTTGAATATATATATATATATATATATATATATATATATATATATATGTGTGTGTGTGTGTGTGTGTGTGTGTGTGTGTGTGTGTGTGTCTGTCTGTGTGAGGTGTGTCTGTCTATCTGTCTGTGTGTGTTTTGTGTGTGTGTCTATATGTATGTATATGGTCGTAGATTCCGGTGTCCACCAGAAAGAATACTCCTGATAATTGGAGAGTGAAGCTGGAATACGATTTCCGAGCAAAGCATTCTGCCTTGTCAGCAGTAGATGACAATACTTAAAAATACTTGAAAAGAGGCGAGATTAAAGATGCACCATTCTTACCAAACTGCTATAGTGTCGCCAGTAAAGTATAAGGACCAAAATTATGAAGAGGTATACTCTAAGTGAGCAGCTACATAGCAGCTTTACTGGTATAGAAATTTAGTTTCGAAGAAATATGTTAAGCGCTTTAAACTTGGAAGCTTGCACCTTGTCCATCCACAAATCTCTCTTGTAAAATAGTTGTGCAAAATCTGCCTAAGTAGCGCTAAATCACTGAAAAAAATTTAGCTAGAATGAGAACAGGTTAAAATCGTATTATAAATGTAGTTACTATTAATGAATGTCTGTATCATTTATTTCTCTCACTCTTAAACGATTTTAACCTGTTCTCTTTCTAGCTGAATACCTCAATTTTTTTTTCAGTGATTCTTACGACAAACTGTGTGAAGTTGGCTAAACATCTTGTCTGAAAACGTGGAAAAAAAGCTAAATTAGTTTAGTTTACTGTTTTCTTTAGATATTAGTCATTTTCCGGGAGAGACAATTATCCTTTGTTGCTATACGATTTGAAAAATTTGGCTGTTACACTTTGTATATTCAGTGATTTTTCGTTATGTTTATATATATATATATATATATATATATATATATGAACATGAATATAAAAGTGAACATTGAAGCCAACACTCAAATGTGACAGGCTGTTTCATTAGCCGTGACGATTGCGCCTAGTATGAAACATCCTGTCGACTCTGAGTGTTGACTTCACTGTTCAATTAATATTTATGTTTACATAGGCTTTATCTCTGATATTGAGCACTTTAATCGCATAAATATAGCATGCCTTTAAACTATATTTATTCTTTTTATATATATATATATATATATATATATATATATATATATATATATATATATATATATATATATTGCAAGAAATTTCATATATTAATATATATTTGTATAGATAGAAATGAATATATACTGACCTATATACACACATTCATGGCGAATATACTTTATGTCGAATATTTCTATTCATTTTCAAACATATATTTCATAACAAAACACAGGTGTGTTTTATTTCCCTTTCTCGGTATTTACCAAAGTGTCCTCATTTTGTTAAATGTTGTCTTATAGAATATATCTTGATGTAACTATCAGAAATGAAAGACAAAGCAAAAATCTACGACAAAAAGAAATCCATTTATCTCGCCACGTACACACTAGAGATTCCCAATTTTATTCACTGCTACCTCCACTAAAAAAACCACCAATCGCGTTTTCTTTCATTCTTTTCCTTTCTTACGTATTGTTTAGATTTATTGTTTTGTTTTTTAATATGTTAATGCTAATGGATTTTTTGATTATTCAAAATGTAATATGGCTAAATATAATTATTTCATCCGAATAGCATTTGTGTCATCATTTCGTCTTTAACTTATATATATATATATATATATATATATATATATATATATATATATATATATATATATATATATATATGGCCATGTGTATCTCACATACCTTTTTTGCACAACTATTTTATAAGCGAGATTCGTGGTTGGACAAGTTGCAAGCGCTGAACATATTTCCTCGAAACTAAATTTGCGGACTGATTCATTAAGGATTTCCACAAGACAAAAGACGCCTTATCCCAAGCTGTAAACAATCCAACTGTCAGTAAGTCAATCTTCAATGATGTGTGTATTATTTTAGATAATCCCCGTATCGTATCATCTTTTCTGTTGCGGCTTACTTAACTATTGGGGAACATAAAATAGAGATTCCCAATTTTATTCACTGCTATCTCCGACAGAGATCAGTCGGTTGTCCGACTTCAGACTGAACAGTATTTAGTCACCCACCACGAGGGCATCATGTGGTACAAGGCCGGTTTAACTTGGGATCTCCGAGCTGGTGGGCTCGGCCAAAAATATGCACTTTGAACTCGTATACACGGGTTCAGGGTCGGTTTACCTCCCCGAAAGAGACTCCGCTCTTCGGTGTAGCCTCGTTCGGGTTCCTCCCCGCCCGAAGGCAGAGAGTCCAAACGATCAGCCGGTGAGCCGGTCGCCCGACTTCGGACTGAACAGTATTTAGTCACCCTCCCCACGAGGGCATCATGTGGCACAAGGCCGGTTTAACTTGGGATCTCTGAGCCGGTGGGCTCGGCCAAAAATATGACCTTTGAACCCGTAGCCCCTTTCGGGTTCCTCCTCGCCCGAAGGCAGAGAGTTCAACCGATCAGTCTGAACTCCCTGCTTCCTCTTGAGGCTCTGTATTCATTACATATGGAATAGTCCATTATGTTATTATGGGTAATGTCCCATAACAGTTATAAAAACATCGGAGAATTTCAGTAAGTAATCATCTTTAAGATACAACGGTTCAATGCTTAATCTAACAATTATACAATGTTATTGTTACGCATTTTGGACAGTTTTCTGTTACACCCACTATATACACCTTTCTCAGTTGTGTGTATTTATGTGGACAATGTATGTACATATATGAGTGCATCCTTTAAAAGGAACGTTTTCGTTCGGCATTTCTTCAGAAAGATTCATTGAAAAAAAATCTATCATATAATCAAGAGTGTTCATCATAAAGAAAGATGAGATAAATATTCGATGCATTAACAATGAAAGAAACCACTTGTCCGAATGCACGAAAAATGTAATAAAACAGCTTAATCACAGTTCCTTGTCAGTCGTGTCCTTTGAAATATATATATATATATATATATATATATATATATATATATATATATATATATATAAATAGTAAAAATAAATATTAAAATAAATACACAAAACTACTCTATACTATTTAATGAAACATGTATATATATATATGTGTGTGTGTGTATGTGTAATTATATATATATATATATATATATATATATATATGTGTGTGTGTGTGTGTGTGTGTCTGTGTGTATATGTTTTATCTGTCTGGAGTGCCATTAATACGCAGGGTTTATAGGGAGTCAGATGAAAAAGGATTAAGAATAATGAATGGAAAGGAAGACGATGAACGGAATTCAAAACGACAGAATCCGGCGATTCACGCTGTATTTACACTTTGGACAATTGTAGTTATAAGGGAAGCAGTGTAAACGAGAAAGTGTTCCACAGCTATGAAGTGCGCGGAAAGAAGTATTGGAGTAAAGTGGCGGTTGCATTTAGCTATTTCAGCAATAAAATGGTGAGAGCTTAGATGCAAATCTAGTATCAGGCTTAAATTCAAGTAGATGGGACACAAGAGTGAAAAAAAGATCTTCAGTGTAGTTGCTATGAAAATATAAATAGAAAAGACAGAGAAAAACCACGTTTCGTCGGCGAGAAAATGCCTGGTCCAGATATTGAATTAAAATTCTTTGTATTTTAAATCTAGATGTAAAGACAGACACAAAACCACAAATATATATATATATATATATATATATATATATATATATATATATATATATATATATATATATATATATACACAGTCTAACAAAGACCGTTCTGATATATTTTACTCTCTTATAAAGTACTTATATATGAGGATAAATTAATTTCAGTGAACATATGGTTTTCAGTAGATGAATATGCATGAAAAGATTATATGTAATTAAGTATAAACACAAGTATCATCCTGCATATATATTTATATATGCATTCTCCCATATATATGTGTGTGTCTGTGCGTGTGTGGTGCGTTTGTGTGTTTGCACCTGTGTTTGTAAGCCTTCCAATGTCACTTTATCTTGCATAATTTACATTGATAATAAACAAGACAACATTATAAAAGCAAAGTTGAACATATTTATGTCATATTGGATAACACGTGAAATTGTGCATGATTTGACTTGAAGAATTTGCCAATAATAATTATCTTTTATGTCATGGGAAATAATTTTAAAAACCATCTGCTTTTCCATCCATAGAGCTGCAGCTTTGTGTCCATCACATAGAATACTCAGCGTCAAAAAGAGCATACCATTGGGATTATCAAATAGCAATTGGTATCTGACTACGTGGTTGTTCCGTAGCCTGTTATTAATTTTTTTTTCAATATTTTTAAATGATATTTCATATGGAATATTTCAGTCATTTCCGTCGTTATTTTTGTTCTTCTTCATTTTTTTTTACCATTAGCGCAGAGAACAAATTGAAGAGAATATTATATGTGTAAAAGAAAATGATGATATTTAGTTAGGGGTGCTACCCAACAATTTGGGGAAATCGAAGAGCAAGTGATATTCTTAAAGGAAGATGCGAAAATTATTCGCTTTTCTTGTTGATGTGATTTTGAGAGATGTATGAAACGGCTGGGGGTGGGGTGGGGGCACAAGAGCTGCTTACACTGATGACGGATTATCAACTTTCTCATTTCGGAGAAATACGCGGAATTCTTCATAGCATCAAAGAGATTCCATTTTTCTTGCATTTTGGCATATATTTGTTCCATTTTTCTATATAATTCCGTAATTTATAAATAATCATTCATGCAATAGCATTATATTAATCCAAGTGATACATAGCTCTAAATCCTATAAGTGAGATTAAAGGAAAACCAAAGACAGTTGTTAGAATATTAACATCCTTAAAATTTTCTTTCATTTCTTAGTAGATTAAAGCGTCTGTCAAAACATATCTGGATCTCTGAAAGTGAAGCATTCTATCTCCGTGTTGCGTTGTTCGAAAATTTTAAATATTCTTTATTATAGGAAAATACGAACAAGCGACAAAACGGTAACTTCAGAATTACAATTTATAGATTCGGACGTTAAGGGTAATAATAATAATAATAATAATAATAATAATAATAATAATAAATGACGTCATCCAAGTACTCAGCAGAGTAACATTCACACAATTGTCAGACAGAGACCAGCTCCCGAAAATCCATATGACGAACTCCAACAGGCACATCGTGAAAAAATACAATGCTGCTCTGGAAACACTGTTAACAGGGAAACATCACAGAAGTTAACAACGTCATATACGCCACAGCTTTAGCAGCGACTCGGAAGCTTGGAGTCAAGACAATAAATAAAATTAACAGACACAGAGAACCAGCTTGGAAAACCAAACTGATTCGAGAAATACAACATATCGGATGTGAGTTTTCTATATTAGATGAGCTCACCAGAAACCCCAATATTTCCACACGTAAATTCAAAAAGATCAAGCGGAAATATAACATTAAATCCCTAATTGATATTCCATCAATCAAGGAAATGCTGAAGCAGAAACTTCAGCTGAAGGCGCAGAGAACACGACGATACGAAAAACGTTGTAGGTTCTATCGCCAAAATAAAATATTCCGAACAGATCTTAAGAAATTTTACAGGGAAATTGGAAAAACACCTATACATGTCGAAAGGCCACCATCGATTGATAATGTACAGACATTCTGGGAAAATATCTGGAGCAGCCCTAAGGAGTATAACCCAAATGCAGAGTGGATACGGCGTGAAGAAGAACGAATGCTGGATACACCTCTGCAAGAATGGAAAAATATATCCACAGATGATGTTAGGCAAGCTCTAACGAAATCCCAAAAGTGGAAATCCACAGGAAGTGACAAGTTTCCCAATTTCTGGCTGTATCACCTCACATCTACCCATGAAATTCTTGCAAAATGTGCAGCGTGGATTGATTATCGTAAAGCCTTTGATAGTGTTCCACATTCTTGGATCCTTAAGACTTTGGAAATGTACAAAGTCTCCCCTGTAGTATTAAATTTCCTTAAGCACAGCATGGGAATGTGGAACACCAAACTATACCTTAGTCACACCGGGGGCACTGCCATATCCAACCGTCTGAGTATCCGAAATGGAATCTTTCAAGGAGATTCTCTGTCAGCCCTTCTGTTTTGTTTATCCTTAATCCCTCTTACACATGAACTGAACAACAGTAGCTATGGTTACAAAATGAATAAGAAAATATTCAATCACCTACTCTACATGGATGATCTCAAACTCTTTGCCAAAGACGACAATGAGTTGAAAGGCCTCATCAATATTGTAAAATACTTCAGTGACGACATAGGTATGTACTTCGGATTAGATAAATGTGCAAAAGTGACTTTCAAGAAAGGTAGAATAACAGAAACACCCTTAATAGATTTAGATTTTGTCACAAAGTTTAGGGAACTGGAGCATGGTGAAGCTTATAAGTACCTAGGAATTAGCGAAGGAGATGGCATACAACACCCCCAAATGAAGGAAAAAATAAGAAAAGAATACTACAGGCGTGTACGTCTGGTACTAAATACTGAGCTGAACTCAAAAACAGGATATCAGCCATAAACACATTGGCTGTCCCTGTGGTGCAATACAGCTTTAATGTCCTTAACTGGACCATAGCTGAAATTAAGCCAATGGATGCCAAAACGAGAAAGCTACTCACTTGCTATCGCATGCATCATTCCAAAGCTGATGTCGACCGTCTGTATGTGCCCAGATCCGAAGGAAGCAGAGGATTAGTTCAACTAGAACTGTCCTACAAAACTACAACAATTGGCCTCCAAAGATATTTGGAAACTACAGAAGACTGGATGAAGGTATGCGTCAAGGAACATGAAAGTAAGCGTCTCTACTCCGTAATGAAGGAAGCCAACAAATTCAAAATGGAGTTCCAAATGGGCGTAGAGATACAACTACAGCACAATACACCGGCTGAAACTGCAAAATACCTAAAAAAGATAGCTAAGACGAATGCAACCGACCAGTTACAGAAGCGATGGCAAGATAAACCGCTTCATGGCCAATACTCTGCCCTCACCAAAAAAGCTGACGTAGACAAAACCCGTACCCATCAGTGGCTACGTAGTGCAGGGTTGAAAGCGGAAACTGAAGGTTTTATCCTTGCTGCGCAGGACCAATGCTTGCTAACTAGGAATTATCAAGCACATATACTAAAATATTGTGTCAGCCAAAATGCAGATTCTGTGATAAATATCCAGAAACGATTGATCATCTTGTATCAGGTTTTACGGTGTTGGCACCCACTGAATACAAAACCCGACATGACACAGTGGGCCAATATCTGCACTGGAAAATCTGCAACTTCTACGGGAAGAAAACTGAAACAAACTGGTATGAACACCACTCAGACCCGGTTACGGAGATAGGACCTGTTACAATTCAATGGGATTACACAATACACACTGACAGAACAATCAAGGCCAACCGGACAGATATTGTTATTAAAGACCACAAACAAAAACGGTGCCTCCTTATTGATATGGCAGTCCCTGCTGACTGCAATGTATCTTTGAAGATATTCAAAAAGTTGTCAAAGTACAAGGACCTTGAAATAGAAATCTCGAAAATGTGGCATATGGGAACATCAACAATCCCCTGTTGTAGTTGGAGCCCCAGGACTGGTTGGAAAAGATTGCAGTAAACTAATTGAAGGGATTCCTCGAAGTCCATGCCTCAAGGAGATACAAAAATTGTTCTGACAAGTACAGCCCACACCTTACGAAGGGCTTTATCTATGTAATTTATTTTTTTTTGTGTGTCAGTGGAAAGTGTCATGACGCCATTTCTAACCTTAGGTCACTGGGCGGGACCCGGTAAGAAATGTGTAAACGCCAGAAATCAAAGAAAATAATAATAATAATAATAATAATAATAATAATAATAAATAGACCGTCAATACATACCCCGGGTGGAAAATTCAGCTAGCGAAATAAAAGACAACAAAAAACACAGGAAAGACTGGATGAATGAAACAACCGAAAACCAGATACAATAATAAAAAGATGGCAGTAAATAAACAACATTTACATTTAGGATTCTGTAGTAAATCAAAACAGAAGCCAAGAACCAACTATTGCCCGTATGAAAAAAAAAGCCAAGGATAAAGCCCTTGAACAGATGAAACAACGCTGGCAAGACAAACCTCTGCAAAATCCAGAAGTACCCAATGATAAAGTTGGCTCATCGTAGTTACGAGCATCTGGATTGTCTGAAACTGAAGGCTTTATTCTTGAAACTGAAGGTTTTAACTAGAATTTTCAGGCAAATATCATACATAATAATGTGGACAAAATGCAGGTTCTGTGACAAATACCAAAACAATAGACCATAAATCTCAGGATGTTCTATACTTGCCCCAAATGAATATAAAAATATTATGGACCAAACACTTTGGAAAATGCAAACACTGGTATGAACAAGCGCCGGTTACAGAAATCAAGATAACCATTGGGATTATCATCCACACAGACAGAAAAATTGAAGCAAATAGGCCGGACATTATTGTCAAAACCAGAAAGTTGCCTACTAATGATTGGCACCTACAAGGAATTTGAAAAATATCAAAAACAAAGACCTGGAAATTAAAATGAAAAAAGAATGAAAACAAGAATAATACCAATATCTGCACTGGAAAATAAAAAATGAACAAAACAACACATTGAAAGAATTACTTAAAGGAAAAGGAAACTGGCACACACTAAGGAGAACTTTGTCTATGTAACCTACTTTCTTCATCGGAGATAAAAAAAAAAAAAAAAAGGAAGAAATTTTAAATAACAAAACGAGACCTGCCTTAGGTCTTTGGTTGAAGATGATGATGCATGACAAAATAATAATAATAAAATAATAGTGACAAAGACCGGCTGAAAAAAAAGCTTAAAAAACACAGGAAAACAAATGCAACCGACCAAATGAAAGAAGCGATGGCAAGATAAACCGCTTCATGGTCAATACTGCCTGTCAAAACAAGCTGACCACAAAAACCTGTTATCATGGCGTGCATGGTTAAAAGCTGAAACTGAAGGTTTTAACTTTGCTGGTTAGGACCAATCTTGCTAACTAGTAATTATCAAGACCTAAAATGCATGAAAAAATTGATCAGATGTTACGATATTGGCACCCTAAATATAAAAATGACAGAATTTATCTGCACTGGAAAAAGGAAACTGGTATGAACCCACCCAAAAATAGGAAGCCATTCAATTCAAACGAGAATTTTGGTTGAAGAAGTGCAGAAAATTTTCAGAAACAATTAACAAATAATCTACCAAATGAAGAACGAAAGATAAAAAGCTTCATGGTCAATACTCTGTCCGTCCCATCAGCTGTTACATCGTGCATATAAAAACGCGAAGGTTTTATTCCTTGATACAAGACCAATGCATGAAAAATTATCTATTCCTGTGAATTTTTCAAACCAAAAAAAGATTTTTGAAATTTTTTCAGAAACAAGAAGAAAATCTGCAAAAAGAAACTGTCTATGAACTTACACTGGAAAAAGCCGAAACTTTTACGAGAGAAAATAAGAAACTGTTATGAACTTCACTCAAAGCCGTTAGAGAGATAAGCACCTTTAACAATTTTATGGGACTTTACAATAAACAGAGAGAACAATCTATGATAACCACCCTTACATCGTGATGAAAAATCACTAAAACAGATTATACTTCCTTATTAATATATCAGTCCATGCAGATTCTAATCTATCTGTGAAGAATTTCATAACAATAAAAAATACAAGGATCTTGAAGTAGAAATTTTAAAAATGTGGCACATGAGGGCATCAATAATAATAATAATAATAATAATAATAATAATAATTGGCATTTTAAAAACTAAGAGAAAGTATGTATTTTTCGAAGCTCTGAAAATTTCAACTTATTTATTGGAATAGCTAAAACAATTATAAACGAAGTAAAAACGTATAAATACAAATAAATAAAATATAAATTTAATCAAAGGAAATGATATTGAGCTATATACATTATGAATACTTTCTTATATTATATTTTAAACTACCGGATTAAACCATTGCTTGTACAGAGTATATATATATATATATATATATATATATATATATATATATATATATATATATGAAATAATCAGAGAAAATTGTGTTTGTGCAAAATGAAGATTCTGTGCTAAACATCCAGAAACAATTGACCATCTTGTATCAAGTTTCGCGATATTAGCATCCACAGAATATAAAACACGTCGTGAGAGATTGGGCCAATATCTGCACTGGAATGTCTGTAAAATTTACGGAAAGGAAACGTCAAAAACTGGTATGGACACAGAACAGACACGGTTAAAGAGAAAGCACCTTTTAGAATTTTATGGGAGTTTACAATACACAGAGACAGAAGAATCAAAGCTAATCACCTTATCATTGTGAGCAGAGACCGCAAAGATAATATGTGCCTCCTTATTGACATGCTAGTCCCGGTAGATGGCAATATATCTTTGAAGATAATCAAAAAACTATCAGAATACAAGCCTCTTTGAAATTTCAAAAATGTGCATGAAGACATTGATAATTCCAATTGTAGTTGGAATTCTCGGATTGATTGGAAAAAAATTCCAACAGATTCATTGACGGAATCTCTTTTAACCAATCCCTTAAAGAAAAAAAAAAGATTGTACTCACAATTACAGCCCAAACCTTAGGAATTACTTTATTTATGTAAAAGAAGTGGGATTTTTGTTAAAACTGCTCAGCAGAAAATGTCATGATGTCATTTCCGTCCTTAGGTCTCTGCTCAGGACCTGGAAAGATGAGTATTTACCAGAAACCAAAGAAAATAAATCAAAAGTAATAATAATAATAATAATTGTCTTCTCATTTTCCACCGAATTCCTTGTCCTGTCATTCATTTTCACATACTCGTTAGGTAAGTTACTTGTTGTTTCCTATTTACTTATATGTCATTATGTAGATAATGATCGGAAAAGTAACTGAACCAGATACGTCTTGTAGATTTCGAGGAAATTTAATTTTTCTTTAAGCTTATTTCGAAAATTAAAACAATAAATAAATCTAAAATCTAATCAGATGATGATTATACAGCATGAACTAGAATTATGACTTGATAATGCTGTTAGAATATTTCACTCTTTCCCTTAAATAATTTTGAAAAATTGACGGTGATAACTGCCTATATTTGCTTTAATTAGATTCGCTAATTGTTCGATAAAATCGTGTCGATTTCCACAAGTTCGTCGTCGAGAATTTAGTAGTAATCTCAACATTTTCTTCTTCCTTTTAATCATTTAATCTTAAGCAAAGCAACAAAGCCTCTAAGATGCCAGGTGTTACTGTGTGTGAAAGCATATAAGAAATATAAATAGGGAATTATAACAATAAATGAACAGGAATTAGGAGAGAAGACAAAGACTGAAATAGCATTTAAATTTTTGAAGATCAATGTTGAATGTAAAGCAAGAATGCAGAAGAAATTTCCACAAGTGTGAATTGCCAGAGAAGAAACTCGTAGTATAGAACTTACAGTCATATGTTGCGATTTCAACTGTAAAATTATAAGATCATGCTTCCAACAGAGTAAGCGCCCAAATTCTTTAAGTCTGTATACTGTAGAAGAACGTTCAACAACACAATTAGTATGAAGATAGTTACAGAAAAATGTACGTTTCGCATTATTTGTAACTGACCGGTTTTGTTATGTTCATTTTGCGAATCTCTCACAGAAATCTCAAGTCGAATGTAAGACCATAACAAAGCTCTTAGCGTGATACTTTGATTGTAAGTAAACTAAGCTTAATAATTAACATCGTAATTCAACTTATGCAAATATATTTGAACGTTTATGGTGGATTAATAAATACTAAAAGTAATGGGGTATGGATCAGTTATAAAAAGAATTCAGTATAGGAAATAAGAAAACTGAACACAGTTTGAACGAGGAAGAGTTTTGCCCAAAAGCACAAGATGTAATTAAGCTAAGGACTCGTGTTATGTTTTTATGTAGCCGTGTCAAATACAGTCTCTCAATGGAGTGTCATTCATTACGTCCCTCGTTGATGATTAACAGAGAAGGAGCACTGTGATTCGTGAAGAGGGTTGACCTTCATCGGATCTCGTAGACTGGCTGTACAGAATCATAAAGAACTCTTCAAATAACAGAAATCATATTACTTGAATTCATCCAACTTCAACAGAAATTAAAGTAGATGGCGCATGTAACTTCAAGGTAAAATAATAGCATCACCAATATGTTGACATTCCATATGACATTAAACTTAAGGTTAGGAAGGAAACACCAACAATATAGGGATAATGAAATCTATTTTAATAAAGATTTTCTAAAATAAAACCGACAGTTCGTTCAATGAACGCTGATCGTTTTCTGTGTGGAAACGGTCATCTCACTATGTCTATTGCCATTATTGAGTTATTTGGAGTCAGTTATTATCAGCCAATAGGTTTTTGATCACAAGAATTCTCGGTAGTTTTGTTTGACAGCGAAGCACTGGTAATCTGAATGTCTACAGAATCAAATTTCGCAAAGAACTTTTGATATCTTTGATCAGACATTGTACAAGGTGCGATGGAGAAATTGTCATTTAAATTACGCAAAAGTCAAAATAACACTGACATCTCATTTTTAGTAAAATTAAACAAACATCTTGAATTAATAAAGAGTATATTTATTCAATAAAATCGCCATTGACTTCAATCACAGCCCCTAGACGACTTCGGAAACCCCTGCATCTCTTCCGGAATAGTCTCTTTGTTTAAGTTGGTGAACTTCCCAGACCGGGAGCCCAAAAATACTCCTTGTAATACCAAAGACGAACCGAAAGCAAGAATTTTATTCAACAACAAGGAGACCGTTCAAAAGAGTTCATTATACTAAGATTACTCCTTTTTTTATTGAGGTAATCTATAGAAAATAAAAAGATACGCCAATTGTGAATATTATAAAAGAAATTACTGATATGATGGAAGGCACGGTGAAGTAATGGATAGCATTTCGGATTGAGGAATCGGAAAGCCGAGTTCGAATTCCAGTCGAATCCATTACATTCACTTACAAAAGCGAAAATTATAAATCCTCTTCTCCCCCACCATTATCCTTTACCTAGAGGTAAATAGTAGGACAGACTGGGTTCTATATCCTTGGATGGCAACTGGTCTACAACAGATACTAATGGCAATCTACTGCGTGAAGAAAATCCGCCTCGACAAACATGTATTGAAAGATAACTGATCGTCTAAGCATGTATCACGCATGGCATGCAACTGACTGACAGATATGGTGCACGATCGATTTTTTGAATTTACCATTTTTTTTTATTTAGCATGTTTTATAATTTTAATTACCTGTCACCCCCATAAGAAAACAAACGAAAGCATTTGTTAAATGACCAAACTGTTGCATCTCTGAATACAAAGAGTTTTATTCATGAATGAATCGAATTGCTCATCTTGTAACTGCAAAACTATTTGTATTTCAATACCATGAAGAAGCACAAGTTTGAAAATATGATAATCTTTCAATTTATCTGACGACAAATATCTATTTTTTTTAAATATTTTAATACAAGTCTTCAAGGTGAATTAAGAAAGTGAGTTCTACGTTGCAGTCGGTGGGGAGGGGCTTCTTCACAAGAACTTTTCATTTCTGAAAGAAACTACCAGCAGGATATTTTCTCAATCATTACAACCTTAACCTCATCATGTCTAGAGTTAATTGTTGTTTTTTACTTAGCCTCATAAACTGCATTTCTTGCGTTTACTTATGCTAATACAACACATAACGTACCCTTCTGTCTCAAATAGAAATTGTGCCTTGTATTGGCTGAACATTAATATAAAAAATCGTATTGCAACACATGGCTTATTTTTATTGTATTAGGGTAC
>CAHIKZ030000147.1:835000-947500 GCA_903632075.3 Acanthosepion pharaonis
ATGTCTTCTTGAATGGTCTCTGATTCTCTGTGTTTGTTTTAATTTGAATAACAATTGTTTTGTTTAATTTGAAATCATTCAATTCTTAACTTTTCTAATTTTAATCTGAAAAATTATAAAGAACGTTCGCATGACAGAGTAGTTTTAATAAACACTGTCATATTTTACGAGCAATTTTTATTTCATTTATTATTCAATGATAATAATTCGAAAATGTTTTAAATATTATTTTCAGTATTATATAAGAAGATGATATCTAAATAATCTGAAGAGAATTGTCGTAGAAAATGTGCCTAGTAAAATCGTCTCGAAATTGCGACTTTTGAGTAACAGATTAGATAGAATTAAAGCCGAAAAGACTGACGAAGAGAGAGTGATGAAAAAACGGAGCATGTAAAGAGAAAACAAAACAAACTAAAGACGTCATGTTTTCTGATTAGAGGATATGCAGGTGAACGCTCGGAGACGACAATAGAAAAAAGAAAAAAAAAACAAATGACTTTTGGCAAAGTCAATGATGTTGTTCTGTGGTGCATTCACAATCATCGATTAATGATCAGAAATCCTCGTACGACGCTGAACAGAAGTAGGCAAGTTTATGCGCATGCGCTTATCGCACTCTTACGCATGTGCAATCAGCTCGAACGTTTTTCTGTGTTATTCCTCTGCGAAATAGACGGACAATTTTGCGATGTCTTTTTTCATATTATTTTTCTTTATTCTTTATTTCATTCTTTATTATTGTTTTGGTGCAGAATTAGAACACGCAACGCATTCCAGTTACAGACCAAAGCAGACATAACCTTGATGTGATTATTTTGTCTCAATTATTATGGATGGTCAGTTATTTTTAAACTCATACTCAAAGGGCAAAGCAGAACGTGCAAGAGGAAGCGGTAATGAAACATCGCAATCCAACAATAGGAATATTATTAGTAACACTGCTACGAGTATAATGATTTAATAATAATAATAATAATAATAATAATAATAATAATAATATTAATAATAATAATAATAATAATAATAAATATAATAAAGAAGAAGAAGAAGAAGAAGAAGAAGAAGAAGAAGAAGAAGAAGAAGAAGAAGAAGAAGAAGAAGAAGGAGAAGAGGGGAAAAGGAGAAGACGACGAAAAAGAAGACGACGAACGAAGAAAAAGAAGAAGAAGAAGAAGAAGAAGAAGAAGAAGAAGAAGAAGAAGAAGACGACTTGGCATTTTAAATACAAAGAGAAAGTATGTGTTTTTCGAAATTCTGAAAAATTCAACTTATTTATTGGAATAGCTAAAACAATTATAAACGAAATAAAAACGTAAAAATAGAAATAACTAAAGTATAAATTTAATCAAATGAAAAGATATTGAGCTATATACATTACGAATAATTTATTATACGATACTTTAAACTACCGGATAAAACCATTGTTGTACATAGTATATATATATATATATATATATATATATATATATATATATATATATATATATATATATATATATATATATATAATATATATATTTATGGTATATTTAGGGATTTGATAATGTGGTCGTCGAATCAATATATGTACGTATTTCTTTTGTCACAGATACACTTTCACAAATTAGATTCATACTGGTATACAATGCTGTTTTTTTTCAAAACAATAGTTATATATTTTATTATATATATATATATATATATATATATATATATATATATATATATATATATATATATATGTGTGTGTGTGTGTGTGTGTGTGTATGTATGTATGTATGTATGTATGTATTATAAAAAATTAAATACTAATATTCCATGGTTATAATTTATTCCATTGAATTAATATGATTCAATTCATCAGACCTACAAATTAAAAAAAAACCAGAAAAAACAACACCGGAAATAAAAAAAAAATAGAATTTTGAGAGAGTGTAAGTATGCGAGTGTGGTATGAATGTTAGAGCTATAGTGAGGGGTAATAGACGAGAGAAGGTGGGGGATTAAAACATAACTCTCATACTTATACTCTCTCTAAATTCTATTTTTTTTATTTCCGGAGTTGTTGTTTTCCGTTTTCTTTTTGAATTTGTAGATCTGATGAATTGGATCGTATTTACGATTCCAATGGAATGAATTATGACCATGGAATATTAGTGTTTACATTTTTTATATATATATATATATATATATATATATATATATATATATATATATATATATATATATATATATATATGGTAATACTGTTTGGAAAGACTCGGAGAGCTCAACCTGTAATAGAACAAATAGGGTACCTGAGGAAAAAATTGAAATAAAAAAAAGAAAGAACCAAGAATATTAACACAATCCGAAAGCAATCGTCAGAATTTAAGCTCCAAGTCCAAAGAAAAATACCCAAACGAGCTGAAAAAAATAAAACATTGATTGCTCAATGCGCCAAGTAGAGCAATAAACTAGATAAAACTAGAACCATTTTTAGCCTATCCATCTAGGTGAAACCTAGGTAGTTTTCCATGGGTTCTAGTCTATCTATCTATCTATCTATCTATCTATCTATATATATATATATATATATATATATGAAATAAGATAATTGTAATTGTTAAATCATTTTATATTAAATGCATTTACCATTATGTAAGACGGTATATAATATCATTTTGGTTGTAAGACCAACAACGATAAATAGTTTATAGTCAAAATAAATCTATTAAAATCAAAATAAACAAAAACAACTTATTAATGAAAGTAAATGAAACGCACTCTGCATCGAAAACGCCCAATTCATTAAGGATCGAAATGTAGGATTGAAAAAAAATTCAGGAATCGACAAATATTTCATTATATTTTATTATTTATAATAGAAATAACAAATATATGCTTTTATATAAATGGAATCCAGATGTTTATATAAATGGAATTCAGAAAAACCGCATCGTCCGTTGTGTGATTTGTCAATGGTCAGCCTATGGTCGAAAATATGCTATTAGTACTGTTCGTCCAAATAATGAAAAGAATAACCATCGTCGATGGATGATCCCAGATGATGGTCCACTTAAATCAACATCTATTAATAAGCAAATGAAAGAAAATTGATTCTAGAGGATTATACGGAAGTGACGTGGACCTATTAGTGTGATGTAAACAAACAATGTTATTTTGTTAATAATAAAACAAAGAATATGAAGAAGAAAAGTTCGGAATACAAGGAGAAAATATAGATGCTAATAAAATGACAAAAGGAAGATTAAACAAACACGGTTGACTGAAACAGAAGTCAATTGAATAATGAAGTAGAAGCATTGAATTTGAATTGTAAATGCAGAAGATAAAATAATACAAGTTGATATGGTGAATAACAATTGAAATCAATGCCTAATGAAAAATATAAAGTGAAAGTTGACAAGGAATAACCGAGAAAGACTAAAATCAATTAAGAAATGGCAAAAACCATACACATAAGAAAAAAAGTGAAGAGAATGAAAATTATCATTTAGGCAACTAGCAAAACAACAATAAAATATACTAAGGACTGTAAAGGGTTATATTATACTCACATTACTAATAATGTGAGTATAATAGAAAGTTGCACACAGAACATCAAATTATAATGTTATTAATCGACTATTACTTATAGAGAGTATCCTTGTTTGAAAACCAAGGAACATCCATGGAAAAAGTAAACCGTAAACTGTCAAATGAAAATTGCATCACATGTAATTAGATAACCTCTCGGAAACGTGACTAATGCATGTACGATACATAATTTTACTTATTTAACGTTAAATTCTAATCAACTGGTGATTGTCTTTAATTACAGATTAATTTAATTACTGTCGGCACTGTGTGAGCATCCTCGGGCCCCTTAGCCGGATCATAGATTCCTCAAGGTTTGCAATGTCAGAGAGAGGCTGCATTTTTAGCGCTGTGTGTGTATTTATATATCAACATCTACTATGTATCTCTCTGTAGCACATACATCCAAAGTGCAGCTGGACCAATTACAGGAGTCTGCATTCGGTGTCTAGTTGGACATTTGCCATGTCAGATTTCCACGTGGTTGATTTGAAGGGCACTGAGTGCAAAGTGTATTCGGCCATATGTTGGGGTGATGCATATACCACAAAAGGAAAATGGTGGATGATTCATCGTTCACTGAAATAGAAAAAAATAGTAAAACTGAACAGAATAATGAACTGGAATTAGCAAATATAATAATATAAAATGCAGATGTTAGAACAGATGTTGATAGACTGGATAATTTAAAAAAAAAATAAAAGTTAAGATGAAATGGATTGTACAACATATGACCAAGAAAGAATAAAATCCGTTCCGAAATTAGGAAAATATAAAAATAAAAGAAATGGAAGAAATAAAAGATGAGATTATTAAACAAGCAGTATAATTGAATGAAAATATTTTGGAATAAATAGAGATATTTTCCAAGAAATATATATTTAAAAGGAAATACAAAAAATTCTAACGAAAATTTCATAGTATAGAACAAAATTGAACCAGTTTAAAGAAAAAATATAATTTGTTGTAATATGTTAAAATATAATGTAATATACTAAAATATAATTTGACGTGATATACTATGCTGCAGGAGACGTAACTTAAAAATTAAAACCTTACCGAAGAAATAAATTTAAATCACCATTATGGCAAAGTGGGATAGGGGAAAAGACTGTAGTTCTGCGAGGAAATCTATCAATGTTTAAATAATTATAAAAAATAAATAAAAATGAAACGTAAGAGGTGAAGTGAAAACAAAATATTAATTTAAATGAATAAAATATAATAACAACAACAAAAATATCCCCACCCCGCAAAAAAAAACAACGAATCAAACTAAAATTCACGAAAGTAAATGGCATTAGAAAATATTTCCAATTTGTAAAAGACATTTGCAATGCCAAAACTAGCATTGGGAAGTGGTAACTCAAGGAATCTTATAGAAGAAAACCTCATAAAATGAAGACGTGAAAGAGTTATGGAATAAGATATAGTTAAATGAAAACTATTGTAAATATTGCGTAGCTGGGATTACTAATCCTTAGTATAAATGTAGTGAAAGACATGAACAGGAATTGAACATCATAGACGTTAAGGAATTGCAAAATCTTGCAATACAGCAAAGTATGTGAATCTCATGGAATAGATAAGGTATTTAACCTCTAGTCAAATACATTTAAATCTATGCACACACTATAGACAAATATGCTCTCCAATGCCTTCAAATCCCAAAGCAAACACAGAATGGCTAACACTAAACATTAGCGATGCGTTTCTCAACCATCCATTCACCTATTTATCCACAAAATAGAAACATTGATATCAAATTTAAATTAAAGATTTTATAAATTCGTAGAAACTAAAAGAGCAAAAATGACGCGGAAAACACATCATAAAAATATGGTGCTGATGAATAATGTGTATGTGTATACTGCTGTTCTAAAAGTAATAAATGCATTTATAGACCATATCAATACAAAACAAAAAATACTTTCCCACATATGTAGATCATAAAGTGACAAGAATTAAATATAAGTATTAAATATTTAATATATCCATATTATATTGATTTTCATTGATTATATTAATGAAAATATAAAACTAAATTAATGATTACAAGTGATAACTTACAGAGAAACAAGTGATTACTTCTATTAATCAATTTAAAGAACGATTTTTGCCTTCTACCAAAATGACTGATACTAATGTCAAGTAAATCAACTCGCCATGTCACATTGATCTAAAGTTGTCACTGACATGAAGTGTAATGACACAATGAAACAATTACTAAATCATTTGCGGTTTAATATGTTGTACTAAATAAATATATCTTGCACATATATATATATATATGTCATTTGTCCCTATATCAGAAATCCTTGCCTTATCTAGTATGGTACTACAGGTTTAATATCTAAACATTCTTGACAAAACCCAAAGAAGAATGTACTATGTTTGCGGTCCTGACCTGGCATGTCGGCTTCAGTAACGTTCCCCATCGTTATAACGTAGTTACGTTGTGCCATTTCTAGAAATTTGTTGAGATGTTGTGAGTTTCCCGCGTGTCGGTGTATGAATCAAGACAAACACAGTTGTAGAGGAAAATACTGGTATATTCATAAAAGCAATTAACAATAGAGTGATTAGTAGAACGAAGGTTGGTTAGTACGAAACAATATCCAAAGTCTATAGTCCAACGGTATGTACCGGGTAAGCTTATCTGGACTGCTCACACTGACTCTCTCTCTGACGCTCTGTCACTCTCTCTCCAGAGCTGACTTATATAAGAGGGACAAGTCCATTACTAGTTAGAAGGTGGGGGCGCCCCCCAAAAATTATTTTAATGTAATTGTATTTGATGTGATTTCCTTAAAAGCTGGACGACGAGTAAGATCCCCATAGAGCAGAACATGATTAAAGACTGTGTGTACGCTATCCCGTGCAGCTGCGGAAAGAAATATAAAGGGGAGACAGGCAGCCCTCTTAAGGTAAGGCTTCAAGAACACGAGAAAGGTGTAGCACAAGGGGAAGTGAAAAAATCATGCGTGGCTGACCACATATGGAGAAGAAGATCACTGCCCTCTGTGGGATCAAGTTGAGATCATAGACAAAGAACACCATTCGAAAATTCGTAAACTTAAGGAATCAGCACATATAGTAGGCCACAAAAATCTTTTGAGCCGACCAAGTATAGAAATGAATACAATATGCGAACCAGTAATAAGAAGTGCCAGAGAAAAGCGATAATTCAACAAAAATTGCAATATGAGCTCTGGTAAAAACTCGAAATGATATCAGCAAAAAATTGCAATATGAGCACTGGTAAAAAAAAAAAGTTTGCTGATGACATTAGGTTTATAATACCCAAAAATTCATACACAAATGTCCTCAGTGACACATGGTACAGTGGATAAAGGTGTTGTTTAGATCCAGTTACAGGATCCAAAGTGTGTGATTTCAATACGAGTTATGACAGTAGAGAACTTCGAGAGGGGAATTAACAGGAGATAACTGATAACTGACAACCATTAAACATGGCACGTGGAACTAGAACAGTCTACCCCAGTGAGCAAAATAAAGGGTTAAGTTCGACATTCCAAACACCTGAAGAAGGCCGTAGCGTACAACGGCTGGAACGTTGTAATAAATATGGCGACAAAGCTGAGGACAATAGTCCGAATAATGTAAATAGTGTATATAATACCTCATCTCAGAAATATAGACAGATGTGATTTCCTTGTTTGTACCTAAAAAAATTCACTCTTGAATTAATAGATATGACCGAAAGTAATATGCTGATAGATACGTCTTCAGGATATCTCGCCAGTGGAACTCTCTTACATCACCCTGATTTCCTTTCCTATAAACTACGATGTTCAACTAAGTCATGTTGTCATATTCTGTCCTCTTGAATACTGTTCTTTTATTGCCGTCTCTGTTTCTTTCCCTTTCACTAATCACATATATCCTAGTAGCTTGCTTGAAGGAAAGCATTAAAAATATTCCTCTAAAATTAACAACTAGTTAATAGATTTCATTTATATCGTACATTCAAAAATATTATTGAACAATGAAACTGAGATCAATTCGCACTAGTTAAAGGCTGGCACCCAAGCAAAACAATAATCTGTCCAGGCAGTGAATGAGAACATAATTGGCCATGTATGAATGGAAATATTTCTATATTAATCAATGTGGGCCGATGGAAATATAGTAGACAGCGAGGAAAACTGAAAGTTTAAGTGAACATATTTGGCACTGAAAATATCCTCAGAAGACCTAGCATAGCTATATCTTTCCGGGAAATGAATTCAATAATAATGAGTAGAGATATTAAGTTTAATGCTTTAAAATATATCTAATGGCGTATCCAAGATACACTTAGCGGGTTTAAAGATATCTGGATCCTTCGACATTATGAGTTCAATTCCTGTTTCTTAGAAATGTTTTCTCTTGTTTATTGGGATACCAGTAATCTGCAAATATATAAGATATACCACAAAAGCATAGAAATTGGAATGATAGACATTTCTATGTGTATTGAATAATAGTTTCGTTACAAAATTCTGAGAAGGTTATCGAGTAAGCAAAAAAATATCATATGGCCAAATTCCAAACCATTGAGAGTATAGCAACCAAATTGTTTTTCATGTCGGAATGTCAAGGCAAATAATAATAATAATAATAATAATAATAATACAAGTGACAAATTGTTTTTTTTTTTTACTAGATCTGACTTGAAACAAGCGACAGAAAGCATATTGGTAGCCGCCCAAGTACAAGCTCACACACTTATTAATTCTGTTCGGAAGATCATCTACCACCAATGTAATTCCGACAAATGCTGGCTGTTTTGCGAAATGAGTGGAAAATGTCAGCTTTATCATTAGCGCTTATATAAACATTGAACAGAGTGAAGTAAAAGGACAACCGTGATAAAATATCCTCCCATAATATCCGTTTGTATGTAGAAATTATGAACTTGAAGTCCACGAAAAATGTTATCGCCACAAGCGAAAAGTGATCTCGAACGACGCGGTCAAGAGGCTACGAAATATCTTTTGGTTAGCACTACGAATATTGCGTGAAAGGTGCTCTATTGCGTATAGTATTACGACTTGATGGAAAACTCCCATAATGCATGATTTATGACTGAAAACAAAAACTGATTAAAAGAGGATACTACTACTACTACGAATAATAATAATAATTATAATAATTATGATAAAGGAAGCCCCAAAATTCAAAAGCGTATTTCAAGTGGGTTGGGAAGTGCAAATAAACTTTAATACACCTACTGCAGAGGCAAATAACGTAAAAAAAAAGAAAAAGAAATCTGAATTAAGGACCAAATGCAGAAAAGATGGCAATATAAACCTCCTCATGATCAGTACCCTACCCAGTATCAATCAAGCTGAGTAGACAAACCCAGTAGCCATCTTAGATGTTATTTTGGTTTCAAAAACGCCAAATGGAAAATGTCATGATGCAATTCCTTTTAATAATAATATTAATCGACTACACAATACATAGAGACAGAACAATCAAATCTAATCTCTCTCACATAGTTATTAGAAACCGCAAACGAAAAAATACCTCCTTCCTTATATGGCAGTCCCTGCGGACTACAATGTATATTTGAAGATCTTCAAAAAGCTATCAAAGTACAAATTCCTTGAAATTGAAATCGCAAAAATGTGGCACATGAGATCATCAACCATTGCTGATGTAGTTGGATCCCTTAGATTGGTTAGAAAAATTCCATTAGACTCATGGAAGGGATTCATGGTAGACCATGACTTAAAGAAATACAAAAAATTGTTTTCACGAGTACAGCCCACAACATACGAAGGGCTTTATGTATATAAAATATGTGTTGTTTTTTTTTATTTGTTTATCTGCTTTTTTAAATTACTCACTGAAAAATGTCATGATGCCATTTATGATGTTAGGTTTCTGGGCGGGACCCGGAAAGAAATGAGTACACACCAGAAATCAAAGGTAATAAGACAATAGTAATAGTCTCTCTATATTTATCAGATGATTTTGAATGTGGATCATTAAACAAATCTACAAATTCGTCTTCTATATCATCAAAGATTTCCACCTCTATAACAATTTTAAAGAGAGCGGGATATTAGAGAATTATCCTGAAGGGACCAATTGTTGCAATAATTTTATAGTATTAATGTCAATTCGTGTTTTTTGTCATTTGATTCATTCATAGAGACTATGCTATGTAACAGAAACGGAGATAGGAATGAGATTTGAGATGAATGCGATAATATATAAAGTGTGTCCTCAAGGACACATGGCACAGTGGATAAAGAGGTTGGTTAGATCCAGTGACAGACCCAAAGAGTGTGAGTTCAATACCCGATTAAGGTAGTGGAGAACTTTCAGAGGGAATATTAGCAGGAGATAACTGATAACTGACATCCATCAAACATGGCACGTGGATCTAGAACAATCTATCAGTGATCGGAATAAAGGGTTCAGTTCGAAATTCCAACCAACTGAAGAAGGCCGGAGCGTACAACGGCCGAAACGTTGTGACAAATATGGCGACAAAGATGAGGACAATAGTCCGACTAATTTAAATACTGTACATAATAACTCATCTCAGAAATATAGACAGACTCTAAATGCGATAATATTTCAATCTCAGTGCAAAATAAGTGCAGACTGAGATGAAAATCTAAATCATATACTTGTTTTTAATCATTTCACCCCAAGCAAGACAGCAATGCCGCTAGCACGCAAGGGGTTACATAGGGTGAGAGTGGGTGTTTTCAAAAATGTTATAGAGAAAGACAGGGATAAGGGTCAAGGCGTCAGAAGATGTCTGTTGTCATTATATTGCAATATTTGAAGATTATAGCTATCAGGGAAGTAAGTAGGAGGAAGTGTGTTCAACTAGTGAGAAATGAGAGCGAAGAATCTGTTGGAGTAGAAGATGCGGTTACATTTAACAGTTTCGACAGTGAAAGGTTGGAACTCAGATGCTAACCTAGTAGCAACGCTTGAATACATGCAGTTGGGATACCAGTGAAAGTAGCTCGTCAGAGCAGTCACCATGAAAATATTTGTAGAATAAACAGCACGTCTGTGAGAAAGTGACTGTAGACGAGATGCCAGATCAGGACCTATCACATTGCATATCCTTATCTGTGTTTTGTCGAGGACCTCTAGATGAAGTGTGGGGGTACAAGACCATATATGTTAACAGTATCTAATGCAAGAACGAATTGTACATTTGTAGATTTGAAGGCGAGAAAAACCTTCCGGCGCGACACAAAGAACCAGCTCATTTTACGGCAGATGAAACTAGTGATTAAATATATTTGTTGCATCTAAATGAAAATAAAAAATGTCCCCAAATATTTCTTTCGTAATTATAATTCAGAATGTATTTATATAATTTACATTGTTCGGACTGTTGTCCTCATCTTTGTTGTCATATTGATGAAGTTTCGGACTAAATCAGGTGATTAGAATTTCGAACCGAACTCTTTATTTGGTTCCAGTTCCACGTGCTTTTTTCCCTCAGGATATCTCAGTTTTTTGGTTTCAGTTATTTCCCTTAGTAACTCAATTCTCCAAGATTTTGCTCAACTCTGCGGTGGCCAGGTATCGATTATCTGGATCAAGTCACTGGATAAGAAATAACGCTTTTAACCACTGGGTCATTTGAAACTGAAAAATTAGTTTCTTTGAAGAGGCATTGCACGTGGCACTAGATTAACCTAGGTTGGGGGACGAAATAAAGGGCTCGGTTCGAAAACCCAATCAAGAAGGCTTGAGCGTACAACGACCTAAAACACTCCGAAAAAATTAAATGTTATAAGTATAGTTACAATATATCATTCCAGTAATATAAGTCAGCAACTTTCCCTGAGAATATTAAAATATCTGATTGAATGAAATTTAAAAAAAATAATTTTTCATATCCCGGGTAATGAACTTAAATCATCTAACAGATAAGAAAGAAATATCTCTCTCAAAATAGTGAAAATATTAGCTAGATGAAGACATCATTGTTACCAATGTTTTACTACTGTCATATATGGAGGGTATTGCTGGAGAGTGTATATTTAGGAGGTATTTCTGCCGCACCAGGCATAATGAAATATTTTCCATTGCACTTCCATTGTTCTAAAGTTATTTTCATTGCTGCTATATAAATTTATTGCTAATATAGTAAAAGTTCTTGCAAGGCATTCATATAGGAAATTATTTACAATAAAATTTTGTTGTGGAATTATTTACAGTGCGTGTTTAAAGTAATTGTTACTAATATATTAAAATTTCTTGCAATGCATTCATACAGGAAATTATTTCAATACAATTCTGTTGAATTATTTCCAATACGTGCGTATATTAAAATAATTTGAAAAGCATTTCAAAGATTAAAATGTTGCTATTCAGCTGTGTATTCTTCAGTGTGTTTATACGATAAAATTATTAGCAGCACATGAAAATTAAAATAATTATTTTGTATGAATTGATAAATTAATCTTTGCTTACAATACATAATTAAATTAATGATATTTACAATGCGCTTTTTCATTAAACTTAATTGCAATGCAAATATTTTACAATGCAAGGATATAGTGAAGCTCTTTGTTATGTATTTCTATATTAAAATTGTTTTCACTTTATTTCTATAGTAAAATTATTTACAATTCAATATTTTAATAAAATAATATGCAATGAAATTATATAGGAAACATTATACGAGAAAACTTGATATAAAATATTTATTTACAGTGCATTTATATAGTAAAAATATCTAAAGTTTAATTATATAATCAAATTAGTTACAATGTAATTTTATCGTAAACTTATTTACAATGCATTCATATGTTAAAAATATTTGCATTGATTTTTAATTTAAAAATGCTTACAATGCAATTCGATGTAAAGTGGGGGACATAAATATTTCTGCACAGAATCAAGAAATTATTCTTTTAATTTTTTAGTCATTTAATCAGATCTAGTGGCGAGGAATTTTAAATATTTATATTATCTAATTCAGAATAGATATTTCTAAGTAAAGTGTTGATAAATGTTAGGAACTTGTCAAAGGACGAAATAAAATGCGATATCACAATGTGACAATTAGAAGCATGAGATTTAGTCGTTGAAATGTCTCGGTAGGCGTTAATAAGTTAAGCATAGAAACCTATAATTTTTTTTCAAAATAATTTCACCCCAAGCAAGGAGGGAATGCCACTGGTACGCGAGGTGGGGTATATGGAGTGAAAGTGAGAGAAAAGACAGAGTATTAGGAGGATTGAGGAAAGGTCAAACAATGAATGGATGAAAGATGTTGCATTGTAATTTTGAAGGTTGTAGTTATCAGGGAAGCCATTAAAAGGAAGAGATTCCCAAAGGCGGGAAGTGCGAGAAAATAAACTACTGGATTAGAAGTGGCGGTTGCAATTTAACTATTTCAACAGTAAACGGCTGGGACCTAGATGCCATTTTAGTGGCACGCTTTAATTCATGTAATCGGGGTACTCGGGAAAAAGGTTTTTCATTATAGTTGTCATGAAAATATTTGTAGAAAAGACAGAGGAAAGCCACGTCACGTCGGTGAGAAATTGACTGGAGACGAGATGCCAAGTCAGGATCGATTACATTACATATTCTTCTTTGGATTTTTCTAGAATCTCGAGATAAGTACCAGGAGCACCTAACCAGGCGTGTCATCAGCAAACAGTATTTAATGCACGGGCAAATGATAGATTTGTAAATGCGCAAGATGGACAAAAACGGAAAATATTTTTCTGGAACGGCACAATGACCACCCTCTTTCCCTCAGTAGATGCAGCTATTCACACCGGGTATTTATGAATAAATAATTGATATTCGGATTTTTGAAAAATATCAGGTGTCTTATAAAACTCAAATTACTTCTGAATTTTCATTTTTGTATAATATATTTTATAGATAATTAGTGTGACGTAGTCCCCCGGTCGCAGCGCCGACCGTGACGTTCTATCCTGATCTACCACGGCGCCAGTTGTGACGTCCCTAAACAGCACCAATTGTGACGTCTTCGCCGCGGCGTTAGCTGTTCGCTCCTCGCCGCTCCGTCCGGGTGTCGCTGCTCCAAACGTGACGGTCTAATCCTTTGGTGATTCGGGTAGGAATCTGGTTAGATTGATACCAGCCTCGCCGTTCCCAACCTGCTTCCAACGCCTGGTTACCAGGGTAACTGCACTGATCTCCAGTCTGCCTATCCACGTTGTGAATTGATCTTAGACAGACGAGATCAAACAGGGTTGGGGCCGTAATGCAAGCTGAGTTCAACGGGGGTGATAACACACAAATATGTATAAAATAAAATAAAATGAAAACTCACAAAGTTCAAAGTATCAAAAGAAAAAGGTAACAAACTTTTTATGTCTATTTGTTCGGTACATAGGACTATGTCTACTTCCTGACCCGTTCTGTGGATTGTGGCACGACGCTTTCGCCAGGGCAAATTCTAACGCTTCAAGTTGTCTACTCTCTAAGAAATTTGTGTTTCGGTGTGTCTTTGGACGAAAGTCGAAAAACTTATTTCTGTGGTCTGGTCCTAAGTCGCTCTTCAAACTACTTGTTCTTGGTTGAAGAATAGTCCAAAAGTGTGCGTGAATCTTGGTCAGCTATCTTGATGTGGTTTCAACACTGGGCGCTCATCTCTGCTTGTCGTCCGGAGCTCAAAACTTCTCGCCAGGGTCCGCGGCTGAACTCAAACTGATTTCTGTCGGTTGGGGTCTCGCTTTTATTGACGCCGTCAAAACTGGGGTGGGTCTGTCGGCGCCAGGGGCTTCCTCGATAATTCTAAATACGTATCTACCCTTCTTATTTCTGGTTAGGGATTTTCCACTCTTTTCCATTTTTGGTAACTCCTTTCTCACTCCCACTCTCTCACTGTGCTTCTGAGGGCGTGCACTAACTTCCCCACTTCTTCGTATCGGCTTCTCCCACTTACACTCTGATAGAGGCGTCGACTGATTTTCTTCGTGCGTCACTTGACCGCTCTCGGCCAATGAGGTCCTGGTCGGTATCTTTCCTCCTCCTTCGTGCGTCATGTGATCCACTTGGCCAATGACGTCTTGGTCGGGTATCTTTCCTCCTCCTTCGTGCGTCATGTGATCCACTTGGCCAATGACGTTTTAGTCGGGCGTGATCAACACGTGGCTTTTTTTTGGGAAAGAAATACCTTGCTTAACAAAGAAAAAATAATTAAATCGCCCTTATCATGAGCGGCCGATGTGACACTCTCGGCTTTAACACGTGGCGTTCGTCAAGCAGTTTATCGCTAATTGGATATGATCTAAGAAAGAAATTTTCCTAGCCTACCTGGCGTTTCTAAAGCAAAATAAATACATTTCATTTTCCTTTCGGCTCAAGGGTTGATACCAAAAATCTTTATTATCACAGTGCAAACGTTTATTCTGTCAAAAGAAAGAAAAATTTAGCCAGTGAAAACTTCTTGTGTGGGATTTTTTTTTTAACACAGGGAAGACTGTCTGTGTTTCGTCAATGTTCAACAATGGATTTCTTCTTTTGGGTGACATCTAATTGATAACAAAATTCCATTTTTCGTGGACAAGCGGAAATCGGTCAGCGCTTGTTCGTAGGTGACCTACATATTTTCGACATCTGATATCTATCAACAATAACCTTCTTCCTCCTCATTTCCGTCTCTTTAGCCGTGTGTGTGTGTGTTCGCCTATGACCCGTCTGGTATTACTCTTTCTTTCTTTCTTCTTCGTTTTGTCTTTCTTTCTCCCAAATCGCTTGAATGCAAAGAAAGAATTATTCTTAAAATCTAAAATATTTTTCGGCCTTAAACAATTATCAAACGGTTGACAAACCGTAAAAAAGCAAATCATATATCTATAAATATTTCTTTAAAATCGTCCGGATGCATGGTGCCACAATCCTCCCCTAACCGATTTGTCATTTACCCGTAAATAACACCTAAGCCCAAATACATCATTTAACATGCACCATGCATTTGTCTCATGCAATTCTATACTACTTTCTTACATGCAGTGTAATATTCTCTTTTAACTTCTTTTGTTCTACATGCAAATGTAATGTTCTTTTTTCATCTTCTTCTGTTCTACGTGCAAATGTAATGTTCTTTTCATCTTCTTTTGATCCACATGCAATGTAATGTTCTTTTTCATCTTCTTCTGTTCTACATGCAAATGTAATGTTTTTTTCATCTTCTCTTGTTCTTCATGCAAATGTAATATGTGCGTGTGTCTGTGGGTGCAGATGTGGTTACTATGGTTTGTTCTTCTTGGTCAATGTTTTTCTCTCCGCTGGGGGAGGTTTTTCCGCCGCACGTGGCGGTCTCACGCCAGCCTCCTCCGCTGGTCTTCTTGTAATTTCTTCGCCAATCCCGTCTGAGTAAGGAACACTGTTAGGCATCTCCCTCTCGAGTTGCTGCATGCTCATTAGATTGTCGTTCGCTAATCTCCCCTTACTCTTAACCTTCCACATTAATACACCCCCGATGGCTATAACTATGTATGTGCCCATCACTATTGACCAACTTATCGCTATCTGCTCCTTGTCTTCCCAAACCACACCTTCGTTTTCCAACGCACTTAACTTGTCCCTCAATTGATCCATATCGATCTTTTCTATCGGCTTCATTAGTACTGGCATTTTATTTAAGGTAACATTAGAGAATCGCTTCACTATCGGCTCCCACAATTCTGTACAATTGACTAAGCCTCTGCCAATCATCTCTATGATTGAATCTTTCTCTTCATATCTTTCTTCTTCCTGGTAATAGTGGGGGGGGTAAGGAAATGGATATCCCAACCGCCGAACATCCCATGGGTAACTTTAACAGGGATAATGGTGGCCTTACTCTTAATGTCCTTGTGGACTCTCCCCCACATAACCTAGATAAGCTGATAGGTTTCTGTGTGGCTACTGCCCACACCCCGTCTGAAACACTGATATCTTGTGGTAATGCCGTGTTTGTTAACACCTCCACTTGTCAGGTTCTCTTGATTCCTTCCCTCTTCCCTTCAAACAATTCTAGTATGCACATTCTGCGGTTACCAGTTTCATAGATAGGGCTTAACGAGGTACAAGTCCCTAGAGCATCATCTCTACACCTTCCAGCTTCTTCAGCTGATAGCAACATAAATTTCGTTCTCCCTGAATTTAAAGATATGTATTCTGTTTCCACCTTGTACCTTGCTATCATTCCCAAACCTTGATCCCTTCTGGGGTAGGGAATGGGTAAATTTATGACCTGGCATATCTCGAATATACTCTCGCTATCTAACAACGGAACAGATATCACAACCAATAGTCGCCTATTTTCTAACAAGGTCACACATCCTAGTGCATTATAATACTTCCACAATTCTTTGGTGGGGTCCACTGGCAGCCTTAAATGGTGGGGTAACTCGGCCTATATTCCGAGTAGCGCTTCCCTTAGGTGACCCGGGTTTACTATGCTTGGGGAGAGGTGTCCCAATGACAGCATATCTAATTGCGCTCTCACATGTTCCAGTAAGGTCGTCAACGACTGACTAGTTTGTGGTACCTTATTCGTAATTGTCATCAGTTGGAAATATTTTTGCATGAATCCGCTCATTTCCTGTAATTCGATCATATCATTACAGTTTCGGTATCATTAATTACCTCTTGTCTCAGCCTTGCCAGGTTGTCTATTAACCAATTGATTCTGGCTCTATTTTTGGCCACTTCTAACCTTGTCACATTTAATATTATCACACTCTCCCTTGCCACCTGAGAAAGCGTCCTCTGGTTTACTTCCACTTCTCCCAGTTTCCTTCTTATGAATTTAACGTCATCTTCAGTCGCTGTTCCAAACAGGACACTCAACGCATTTCCCACAATCGGAACTACTGATCTCTTTTCCCGCGTCTGCACAAACTCTATTCCCTTCAGGTAGTTTTGCATGTCCCTCCATTGAGCCTCTATCATAGTGGCCTCTGCTTCTAGGGAGTGCAATAAACTAAGATACCCTTTTTCCTTGGGATAATCTTGTCCTACTTTCAACCGGGCTGCATCCAGCTGCGTTAGCTCGTTTCCTAACTTATTTAGTAGCGACTCGTACGGGTTCAAATCTATCACGAATGTGATCAACCATTTAGACCTGGTTATTATTACTTCACTCGTCTTTTTAAAAATGGTGTTACGGCTGTGCTTCCCAGCTTCCGCCATCGTCACCATCAGCGTGGTTACCATCATCATCATCATCAACCCTTTCATCTTGATCAGTCCTGAAAGGTAACAAAATTCTCTTGTTATTCTTCACAACGATTCAGTCTTGCTCGATTCATCACTCAATTATTCCATAATTTCTTACTAAGTTCAGCTCTTCCCTCCTCTAACTAACTTCTAGCAGACAGAATAGCCCGGACAGAAGTGCGTGGCGCTTACTCCAAAGGTCGTACTTCATGATACCACTGATGGCCAGTCAGCAATGCCAATAATCTTCTTCCGTCCTTCGTGAGGTGCAGCTCGCGACTGCATCCCTTCCATCCACATCCACCACAGTCAGCCAGCAGGTTTTTGGATGAGCCAGTGTCGTTATCTTGTCGACACTGAATGCTTCTATTCTGCACAGCCTTCTTGTTCTACTGAGATTTGGGGTTCTTCACCCTTCTTGATCTCATCTTCCGAGGTGGTCCCTGCTCAACTTCTAACCTTCCCCCTGTGTTTAATTCCCGTCCAGGAGGTGTTTTGTCCTCTTCTTCATCTCCTGTTTCTTCCTTCTGTTTAGAGTCCTCGCCTTGGACGTCTTCAATACCTCTCGACTCTATGTCTAGAGCTCTCCTGTTCCTTAGCCTTTCCTTGAGCTGGGAAAGGTGTATTTGATCCTCTTCCTCCCACTCGTTGGGCCCTTCGTCCTGTTCAGGGTGCCTCTTTTTAGAGCCTTCGACTGCTTGATTGGATCTCCTCGTTTCCCTCTTCCTTTTATTTGGACATGGGGGTGCGATGGCGACCTCACAGGGTCCTTTCTGCACTGATTCAGTCGACGACTGAACATCGCTGATCCCCGCCGAGGGTTCCAACTCCGTCACTCGGGCCGCTTCGTCTATCTGGCCAAGTCGACCTATCTCCTCATCTTCTTCGGAATCTTCTTCCGTCTCCATTTCTTCTGGCTCAACCAGAGTTACCTTCCTTGTCCTTGTCTTCTTAGGCCTCGGCTCGCTCATTTCCAGGTTAGCTATTTCAGCCTTCTTCAGATCATTGGCATGGACACTCCTTGCTCGTCCTGCCACTTGATCCCATATTACATATGATACTGGACCCGTCTGCTCTACTATCCAGTAGTACGGTTCCCATCTTTGGTCCAGCTTTCCTTCTCTCTGGTGGATTTTATAGTAGACAGGGTCTCCAACCTTCAATTCTACTACCTTTCTTTCAGCATTCACTCTCTCATTTCTTTTCTTCTGGGCCCTCTTTATTCTTCTTCTGGCCTGTACAAATATTTTATGTTGTTGTTCCAGCAATAGCTGATGATGATCTTCTCCCATATACTTTCTTCGGGGCTTCAATAGGTTATCCACAGGCAGGACCTCGTCTCTGCCAAACAACAAAAAGTAAGGAGAATATCTGGAGGTTTCGTTTATCGTAAACCTCACGGCCGCCAGAGCCTGCGTCAAATACAAGTCCCAATTTCCAGTATTCTATCTGACCAGCTTGGCCAATACATCTCCCAAGGTTCTATGAAACCTTTCCACTTTAGCATTTCCTTGGGGGTGATATGGGGATGTTTTTACGTGCTCTATATTCAAACCTGTCAGAACTTCTCTCATTATGCTATTTACATTCTCCGTGCCATTATCCGTTACCAATTGCATAGGGGCGCCATACCAAAGAAAGATTTCACTTATTATCAACCCGGCCACAGTTCTAGCCTTCTTGTCTGGTACTGCAAATGCTTCAGACCAATTTGTTAGCCAATCGACAAAACTCACTATATAGTTGTTTCCTTGTGCAGTTTCCCCATATGGTCCTGATACATCCATACTCACTTTCTCTAAGGGGAAGTTCGGCACGTCCGTTTCCTCCAATGGTGCCATTTCCTGCCTTCTGCTCTGCGACTGGCACACTACACAACTCCGAACATAGTTACCTCTCCGTACAGTTTAGGCCAATAGTACTTTCTTCCTATAAGATCACATGTCCTATCAATTCCTATGTGACCCAACCTCTCGTGGCACTGTTCCAATATCTCTGGTCTTAAACTTTTGGGCACATACAACTTGGGCTTGACTTCCTCATCCTTGCCTGAGAGATAATACAACCTTTCCTCTATTATGGCATACTTGGTGGTCTCTCCTGCCTTTACCTTTTCTCTCAGGGCAGCTATTTCACTGACTGCCTGCTCCTTCTCAATTCCTTCTGTCCAGTAGGGATCGGTTATTATCTGGGCGTCCCCTTCTTCGTCCGATTCTAAGATAGGGCGGTCTTTTAGCCTATTAGAGTTAATTACTCCTATTCTATAGGCTTTATCATCTACTCCCTGCTCTACTTTTACAGATCTTTCTTCCAGTTGTTTCGGTATTCTTGAGAGGTAAATCTGCGCTGGTGTTTTCCTTCTCTGCCATTAACCTATCCTCTTCCGACAGCGCCGTCCTAGGGGGTAGCTTTACATCTTCCTCCACCACTATTGTTATTTCTTCCTCTGGTGGGCATCCCAATGGCGTTCTCTCGCCATTCACCACCAACACAGTGGGGTTAAACTCGATCTGGGGCCTCTGGCTCCGGAGCCAATCTTCTCCTAAGATTGTCTCCGTACACAGGTCGGGGGTTACGTAAAAATTTTGGGTGCTTCTTACATTCCCAATCCTCACCGGGAGCCTCACCTTCCCTTTTATCTTCAGGGGGGCTCCATCTGCTTGCGTGACCTCAATGTCCGCTTCCCGTAACCTTCTCTTCCTATTTACCCGCCTGTATGCTTCCTCTCTCATCAATGACACAGATGCTCCTGTGTCTACCAGAGCTCTCATCGCCTTACCCCCTATCTCTGCTCTACAGGATAGCTCTTTCTCTTGCGTTAGCGAAGAGAACACTTGAGCTTTCCTCTTCCTGGGTTCCAACCTTGGGTTAACCCAGCCATAGGCGCCGGTAGTAATGTCACCTTCATTTTTCTCATGAGGTGGAGTTCTGCGCCCCCCGCACCTGGGCGACCCCGGTCGGACCTCTCCCAGTCTCTCGCGGCTGTTTCTAAGGATACAGCTTCTCTTCAGGTGTCCTGGCCTCCTGCAAAACTAGCACCTTCTTGTCGGACAGTTCGCCGCAAAGTGGCCCGCCCGACCACATGTCCAACATTTCGCTCTTTCTCCCCTCAACTGGGCCAACCTCCCGTTAAATCCCGGAGGAACCTGTCCTCTATCCAAGCGGTTCGCCCGACCACTGGTCCAAGCTTTTATTTCTCTTCTTTTTAACTGGGCCACCGGGGTGGCCCGCTGGCTTTTCCCTGGGCCGGTCTCTTGGGCTCAGCCTTCTTTGCCAATATCGGTGGGGCACGCTTCCTCAGCCCGCACCACTTGGCCAGGTGTCCTTTCTTACCACACATGGTGCACCTGTCCTGTTCGAAGTCTGGGGTTAATCACCACTTCGTCGGACACTCCGCCGCCCTGTGGTCCTCATGCCCATAGCTCCAGCAGACTAGCCCGTATCTACCCGGCGTGGGCTTATAAAAGCCATGCCTGGTCGACCATGCCTTTCTATTGGCGTCTTCTTCCCACACCTCAGGCTGATCTACTTCTAATTTAACCTTCTGATTCCACGCGTGTGGTCTTCCACCTACCCCCCTTCTTCCGGCCTCCTGACTTAGTATCTGTTTCCTTCCACACCTTTTCACCTTTTCCCATACGCCCTGGCTCTCCTTGGCCAGCTCTATTGCTGCCGACAGTCTCAGCGGTCCCTCTTTTAGCACGTTGTGACGAACACGCTCGTCACTTAGCGCCTCCACATACAGGTCTGCCAGTTGGGCCTGCATGACCGCATTGTCTCTAACCACTTCCGGAAAGGCCAATGATGACAGCTTCCTTGCTCGGGCCCCCAATTCTCCCGGGGTTTCGTCCTGCAGCTGTGTCAGCTTTCGGAGGGCCCTCATGGCCTCTATAGCCGTGCCCTCGTCGGCAAATTCCTTGGTCAATAGTCCCTTTAATCTTTTCCAAGACAAGTGGGGTTGACTCTCCAAGGGCTCCTTCATAAATTCAGACGCTTTCCCTTTTGTGGCATCGTATGCCAGATACAGGGTTTCGTGGTCTGTAAGTTCTGTAAGCTCAGCTCTTCTCCAGGATTGCCAGCCAGTTTTTGAAATCATTCCCACTGCCGTCAAATGCTGGGACCCTCGATCCACCTAACAGCCTTCTTAGGTCAGCTGACAACCCTTGTCTATCCCCCTCTTCATCCCTCACTGCTCCATCTGAATCATAGTCCGACATATTTAAAGAGAAAGACAATCTACGCAGCAACAATCGAGGTTGGGAAATAAAATAAAGTGTCCTACCTTACAGACGATTCTGTTCTCGTTCCTCTCGGTCCCGGGTCGTTTTGAGTCCTATTCGAAATTTCTCAGCAACAGCGGTCGATAGATGTGACGTGACGTGGCTGCCCCAGGCTCTGATCCTTTAGTCACGGCACCAATTGTGACGTCGTCCCCGGTCGCAGCGCCGACCGTGACGTTCTATCCTGATCTACCACGGCGCCAGTTGTGACGTCCCTAAACAGCACCAATTGTGACGTCTTCGCCGCGGCGTTAGCTGTTCGCTCCTCGCCGCTCCGTTCGGGTGTCGCTGTTCCAAACGTGACGGTCTAATCCTTTGGTGATTCGGGTAGGAATCTGGTTAGATTGATACCAGACTCGCCGTTCCCAACCTGCTTCCAACGCCTGGTTACCAGGGTAACTGCACTGATCTCCAGTCTGCCTACCCACGTTGTGAATTGATCTTAGACAGACGAGATCAAACAGGGTTGGGGCCGTAATGCAAGCTGAGTTCAACGGGGGGTGATAAACACAAATATGTATAAAAGAAAATAAAATGAAAACTCACAAAGTTCAAAGTATCAAAGAAAAAGGTAACAAACTTTTTATGTCTATTTGTTCGGTACATAGGACTATGTCTACTTCCCGACCAGTTCTGTGGATTGTGGCACGACGCTTTCGCTAGGCAAATTCTAACGCTTCAAGTTGTCTACTCTCTAAGAAATTTGTGTTTCGGTGTGTCTTTGGACGAAAGTCGAAAAACTTATTTCTGTGGTCTGGTCCTAAGTCGCTCTTCAAACTACTTGTTCTTGGTTGAAGAAGAGTCCAAAAGTGTGCGTGAATCTTGGTCAGCTATCTTGATGTGGTTTCAACACTGGGCGCTCATCTCTGCTTGTCGTCCGGAGCTCAAAACTTCTCGCCAGGGTCCGCGGCTGAACTCAAACTGATTTCTGTCGGTTGGGGTCTCGCTTTTATTGACGCCGTCAAAACTGGGGTGGATCTGTCGGCGCCAGGGGTTCCTCGATAATTCTAAATACGTATCCACCCTTCTTATTTCAAGTTAGGGATTTTCCACTCTTTTCCATTTTTGGTAACTCCTTTCTCACTCCCACTCTCTCACTGTGCTTCTGAGGGGCGTGCACTAACTTCCCCACTTCTTCGTATCGGCTTCTCCCACTTACACTCTGATAGAGGCGTCGACTGATTTTCTTCTTGCGTCATGTGACCGCTCTCTAATGAGGTCCTGGTCAGTATGAGGTCCAATGACGTCTTGGTCGGTATCTTTCCTCCTCCTTCGTGCGTCATGTGATCCACTTGGCCAATGACGTCTTAGTCGGGCGTGATCAACTCGTGGCTTTGTTTTGGGAAAGAAATACCTTGCCTAACAAAAAAAAAATAATTAAATCGCCCTTATCATGAGCGGCCGATGTGACGCTCTCGGCTTTAACACGTGGCGTTCGTCAAGCAGTTTATCGCTAATTGGATATGATCTAAGAAAGAAATTTTCCTAGCCTACCTGGCGTTTCTAAAGCAAAAATAAATACATTTCATTTTCCTTTCTGCTCAAGGGTTGATAACAAAAAATTTTATTATCACAGGGCAAACGTTTATTCTGTCAAAAGAAAGAAAAATTTAGCCAGTGAAAACTTCTTGTGTGGGATTTTTTTTTTTAACACAGGGAAGACTGTCTGTGTTTCGTCAATGTTCAACAATGAATTTCTTCTTTTGGGTGGCATCTAATTGATAACAAAATTTCATTTTTCGTGGACAAGCGGAAATCGGTCAGCGCTTGTTCGTAGGTGACCTACATATTTTCGACATCTGATATCTATCAACAATAACCTTCTTCCTCCTCATTTCCGTCTCTTAAGCCGTGTGTGTGTGTGTTCGCCTATGACCCGTCTGGTATTACTTTTTCTTTCTTTCTTCTTCGTTTTCTCTTTCTTTCTCCCAAATCGCTTGAATGCAAAGAAAGAATTATTCTTAAAACCTAAAATATTTTTCGGCCTTAAACAATTATCAAACGGTTGACAAACCGTAAAAAAGCAAATAATATATATCTATAAATATTTCTTTCAAATCGTCCGGATGCATGGTGCCACATTAGTATAATAATTATGCAAAGTTCTGGAGATACTTACGAAAGACATTTACTGGATATGAAACAAAAAACGTCCTGCAACCAACAACAGAATATTTAGATTAATAAAAACATGAAGATAATATTGCAGTACACGGTGGTTTTGTTGCCGCTTGGTCCAAATCTAAATCCATTTTTAAGCGTCGCAAAAAATACTAATCTCGAAATTTTTATGGTTTCAAATGATACATTCTTGATGGCAGATATTTCGCATTCAGGAGAAAAAATATTTTTTTCTCCAGAAGTAGAGGTGATTTTTTTTAACGTAGTTTAATTAATTTACATATAGTTAACTATAATTTAAATAAATACATCGCATGAGGGCGATGGGTGTGGGCTGAAATGAATGCATGTAAAGATGGCAAAGTAACGAAAAGCGAAAGAGAATGCAAATATTAGAAATAGAATATAAAAATAGAAAGAATAGACAAAGTAAAAGAAATGCAGAGAAATAAGAAAAAAAAACCTGGAGACATCTTTGTCTGAAGAATAAGATTTGCAAAGAAGAATTCAATGATTTATTGAAATATGATAATGTGAATATTTCAATGAGCGACAAAGGGTAAAAGAAACTCACCACAAAAAGAAGGAAAAGAAAAAAAAATCATCAAAAGTCAATCAAGAAATGACGATAATAAATTAGACGTCATGAGTTGATTAAAATTAAAATACTTTATATACAAAATATTTTCTACCATTAATACACGTACATTTACTAAAGTTTTCCACCATCTTCTTTGTCTTCTTTTTTCCATTTAGAAATTCGGCATTGCATCAAAAATATTTTCTCTCCTTTTGTCTTAAAAAATATCAAGAATCATTATTTTTTCACCTTCTCTTCATTCTTCAAATGTAGATAAGAAAAATGGCAGATACATTTCTTGTAGTACAAATTTTGTTAGTTCAGCGGCATTATTATTATTGTTGTTGTTGTTGTTGTTGTTGTAGCCTTTGATTTCTGTTCGGCGCATATTTCCGCCAGACCAGATTCTAGAAATGTATACTGTCTTCGGTAGAAAATTTACTTAAATATATCATAGGACTGTGAAAAATCACATTATACCTAAATGACACCAAAGGCACAGCCACTTCCAGGCGATTGAATGTCAGATGATGTAACTTACAACGAGAAGTCTTTTCCGTTTCTTTTGTCCTTTATCCCCAGTTCGCATGAACTAAACAGTAATAAATATGGATAACAATATGCCAGAAAATGTTTAACCATCTGCACTAAATAAATGACCAAAACTCCTTGCAAAAGACGACAATGAGTTGAAGGCTATCTTCAATAATTTAAAATCTCCCAGTCCGTATGGATTATGGATTGAATACATTTACTATCTCGGAGGACACGAGAGAGACTTTGTACATTTCCAAACTCATAATTATCAAAGAGTGGGGCACACTATCAAAGGTTTTACGGTAATCTATGCTGTACTAAGATTTCTACATTGTTTCGTGCAATTTTCTTGGATCGATTTGTTTATCAGTAATTGATCTTTGGAACCATAAGAACTTCTCCGGTATCTCTTCTTTTCTACGGTTCGTCAGGATTTGAAATTTTACGTGGTTGTTATTGTATAATTTTTCGGGTATCTATATATATATATATATATATATATATATATATATATATATATATATATATATATATATATATATATATGTATATGTATATATATATATATATATATATATATATATATATATATATATATATATATATATATATATATATATATATATATATATATATATATATATATATATATATATATATATATATATATATATATATATATATATATATATATATATATAGAAATATATATATATATATATATATATATATATATACATATTATATAATATATATATATATATATATTGATTTGAAAATAAGAAATCGTTCGGAAAACTTCAAATGGAAAAAATGGAAAAAAAGGTATAAAAAAAAAGAAAGAACTAAGAACATGTACGTTAGCCGAAAATATCAAAGCCCAAATTAAAAAAAAAAAACGATAGGAGTACGCAAAATATCTATATAAAGGGCTCAATACAATAAGTAGAGTGGACCGCAGACCTCTCTAGGTTTAATATATATATATATATATATATATATATATATATATATATATATATATATATATAAGTGTTCGAAGCGTAAACAGCATTTACGAGATAGGCAATAAAACCAATGCTTTTTGAAAATATTTATATTAATTAAGAAAATACAATCGCCTTCAGTTTCAATAAGTTCACAATTTTAAAAGTATCTTTTTTCCGAATATCCCTTGAATTATTGATTTCTTTCTGAATCTGCTTCTACATATGAAACATTCTAGTGATGGAAAGAAATGAAAATCTCTAGGTGATAAATTTAGTGAGGATAAAGTGTAATGTCCGCCCTTGTTAACAATCTTTTCCTTTTCTTTTTTTTTTTGTTTTGCAATGTGCGATGTTGTTTTAATATGCCGGAGAATAACACCATTCTTGTTTACCAAAGCGAGATAATTTTGATATAAAGCTTCGTTTACTGGATTAAGTTATTAAAGAAAACGTTGCAGTGATATTCTTTCAATGTAATGAAAGCTTTTAATAGGAAAACATTCCATATTTAAAGAAAAAGATAGTAAAGATATCTGACCGAAGGCGTTCTGGCTTTGCCATGTAATCCGAAATAAAAACAATAGTGTAATTATTTTTATTTCATGGAGCTTTTAGAAATATCCATCACTATGCCTTTTGTCTATTCATATATTTTAGGGAGACTAGGAATATAATTCCCATATTTGTATAATTCTTTCGACATCCTCAAAATTCAAATAACAACAGGTGATAATGTTGTTTTGATTTTTAGCATTCTTGAGAGTATTTACGTAGTTTCTCAAACGTTTAAAGTGTTTGCGTTAAATGCTGGAATGAGAAAATTCTTTTAGAAGACATGTCTTTTCAACATTATTATTATTAATATTACTATCATTGCAGTGTTCATATTTTAGATATGTGTGTGTGCTCTGGAGAACAGAATTTTTCAATTCTCTGCATTTGATTATTATTCTTGAAATATCGGTTGCTACCACGCGGATTGGGGCGATATTTATTCAGATTTCCTATTTCTCTAACAGGTAAATCGACCTTCAGTAACGTTTCGGACGAAGGAACAGACGTTAATTTTTGTGTTCAAAAATATATTCAGCTATCTCACCAGGTCTAAGCTTTTACGCAGTTCTTCCATTTGAATTCATGATAAAGTGTTCTTGTTTAAAATGAATTGAAAAGAGCCAACTATGGTTTAGTTTAAGTTATAAAAAACACATAGTTATTAAGAATGCTTTCAATATATATTCATTGTTTTGCATACTCAAGTCAGAATCATTTCAAATTTCCCATTGGATCACCCTTGCAATCAATCATATTCTATTTTAGCATTATTTATATGCTAATATGCTAACACTTTTTTTCTGGATTCATTTATGTAATATTTGTTTCTTCACAATGCTTTCTTGCAACATTTTATGCTGGGATTTCAGTAACAGCTTCTTATCAAGTTTATTTGCACTGTCATACATAAGATTTCATTCTACCTACAGAGATGCCCTCACAGAGGTCATTTACACAAAAATTGTCGTTTAATATTGAACCCTTTAAAACTGTTTCCTGATTTATCTGCAGAGTTGGTATTTTTCAGTTTGGAATTTTCACCCAAGAGATACATATTTTCCGACTTATTATTCTTCTTGTTCTGTCATATATTTTGCTGATATGTTTAAATTCTTAATGACTCTGTAATTACATTAACCGCCGCAAGCAAACACAGTTTAAAAAAATCCATTATATATATATATATATATATATATATATATATATATATATAGATAGATAGATAGATAGATAGATAGATAGATAGATAGATAGATAGTTTATTTTATTTATTCATCGTTGGCCTAGATTCAGAAGCTTGGAACAATTTATGCTTTCTAGAAGAGACCCTATTTATTTCTAGACAAAATTTGTTAACAACACCAAACCCAAATTGACTGTACCATTCCCAGGGCATTATTGGCATGTTCTTTATTAATGTAATTATTTGTAGTAATAGTAGTAACATTAATGGCATTGTTATTATTATTATTAATAATAATAATAATAATAAGAAGAAGAACAATAATAATAATAATAATAATAATATAATAATAATAATAATAATAAAAAATGAAAAAAAGAAAAAAAACAAAGAAGAAAGGAAAAAAGATAATTACTCAGTTCAAAATGTCATGATGGCATTTCTGACCTTAAATCTCTGGACGGGACCCGGAAAGAAATGATCACACACAAGAAATGAAAGGAATAATAATAATAATAATAATAATAATAATAATAATAATAATAATAATAATAATAATGGTGTGCGTCAAGGAACATGAAAGTATTAAGCGTCTCTACTCCGTAATAAAGGAAGCCAACAAATTCAAAATGGAGTTCCAAATGGGCGTAGAGATGCAACTATAGCACAATACACCGGCTGAAACTGCAAAATACCTGAAAAAGATAGCTAAGACGAATGCAACAGACCAGTTACAGAAGCGATGGCAAGATAAACCGCTTCATGGCCAATACTCTGCCTGTACCAAACAAGCTGACGTAGACAAAACCCATCAGTGGCTACGTAGTGCAGGGTTGAAAGCGGAAACTGAAGGTTTTATCCTTGCTGCGCAGGACCAATGCTTGCTAACTAGGAATTATCAAGCACATATACTAAAATATTGTGTCAGTCCAAAATGCAGATTCTGTGATAAATATCCAGAAACGATTGATCATCTTGTATCAGGTTGTACGGTGTTGGCACCCACTGAATATAAAACCCGACATGACAGAGTGGGCCAATATCTGCACTGGAAAATCTGCAACTTCTACGGGAAGAAAACTGAAAGAAACTGGTATGAACACCACCCAGACCCGGTTACGGAGATAGGACCTGTTACAATTCTATGGGACTACACAATACACACTGACAGAACAATCAAGGCCAACCGCCCAGATATTGTTATTAAAGACCATAAACAAAAACGGTGCCTCCTTATTGATATGGCAGTCCCTGCCGACTGCAATGTATCTTTGAAGATATTCAAAAAGTTGTCAAAGTACAAGGACCTTGAAATAGAAATCGCGAAAATGTGGCATATGGGAACATCAACAATCCCTGTTGTAGTTGGAGCCCTAGGACTGGTTGGAAAAGATTGCAGTAGACAAATTGAAGGGATACCTGGAAGTGCATGCCTCAAGGAGATACAGAAAATTGTTCTGACAAGTACAGCCCACACCTTACGAAGGGCTTTATCTATGTAATCTTTTTTTTTTTTTTTTTTTGTCAGTGGAAAGTATCATGACGCCATTTCTAACCTTAGGTCCCTGGGCGGGACCCGGAAAGAAATGTGTAAACGCCAGAAATCAAAAAAAAAAATAATAATAATAATAATAATAAATGCATGAAGGAAGATCTTTCAATGTTGTATGAATAATGTTAGTCCTCTAGAGTGGATGAATCATGGTGGGAAATACTAATACAGAAAGACCAAACTAAATGAAGGCTAGCAAATGACTATAGACCAATAACATACCTAGCATTCGTGTGAAAGCTGATGCGTATCGTAGCAGAAGAGATATATGTTCATTTGAAAGTTCATATATTACTTTCTGAATAGCAAAAAGAGTGTAAGAAAAAATGAAGACGCGCCAATGCTCTCTTTTTCAAAGATAATATGATATTGTATGAGGCGAAAACAAGAATGAATATTCTATGACATAGATAGTCTATATAAATATCTATGATATGATACTGCATTCTAGGTTTCCAAAGTGTCCTGATATTTTATTCTAGTCAGTTCTAAACAAATTAAGTCGTTACATTATGCGATCACGTAGAGTGAAATTAAAAGGGAACTCATTGTTGCCTCTAATCTTTTTTATGCTCCAGGTTCCATTAGCAAACTTTCTACGATGTTGGCTACAAATTTGATTTTAATCGTACAAAAACAACTACTTAGCGTTCATTGACGACTTTCAAATATATACCTGGTGTGAAAATGTTTTAAATCCGTTGATTCTGATGCTTCCTGTCTCCATTGAGGAATTGGCATGTATTTTGGCATTGACAAATGTATAAAGTTCAATATTAGCAGAGGGAAACTTCTTGAGTTCAAGTGCATACAATTATCGAATTGGGAAGCCATGAATTCTTTGAAAAAGGGAGAGACCTATAAGCATATTGGCATAATACAATCCAACAAAGTCCTGTCAGGAAATCTCTTGAAAACAAACTAAATGGGGAAAATATATTCTACTACATTATTCTGCAGAATTCTTAGATTTGAATAAAACATATTAGAGAAGATGCAGAAAAGAACAGGAAAATTATTGAATATGAAAATCACCAGTGAAAATCCAATGTTTTTCTTCGGTGATGAGAGTTATAGGACGTCTAGACTTTGGGTCATTTTCAAAATTGTCCCCTCTCGTCTAAATTAAGTTGCTTTCTTTTGCATTGTTGATAAATTTGGAGTGCTACCCTCTAATGCTGCAACAATATAATTATAGATGTTCTTGGGATAAAACTCTTTTTCTGAAGGTACTTGATAACACCATGCTTCCAAATTTTGTCAATTTGCAAGTATAGTCGTTAGTAGTTACATCAAACTTTTCCTTGAACTGTCAGATATCAGTTTACTTGAAATAAATAATGGGGTTATTAATATGAAGAAGTTAAATTAATGCCTGCAAGATTTCACAGTAGCAGCATCATACCTTCATAGTCAACCTATAAACTATCCAACCCACCATCATATGCATAAGGCTCTGAAATAATGATGGAACAGGTGTTTATATTCCACGAAATCAGGGTGGCAGAACGCGTATTGAAGATATTGTGTCATTGCTTGTTGTGGGACTTGAGAGTTATGTTAAGATTTAGCATGAATTGGTTCAGTCAGAATGGATGCAATGATGGCCAGGATAGATTGCAAGAAGAAATTAAATGTAAGTTCTCTTTACCAGTTGATGAGACAGTTAACAACATGCTTCTTGAATTTTCCATCCAGAAATTATAGAAATATAAAAGACTACCTGATTAATTGGCAGGAGAATCCATTGCGATGTATACCGTGAGTTTGTCATCCGTATAAAAGTGAAGTGGTGTGGACATCAGCCAGAGGTAGTGGTATGTATTATCAGTCCCAAGATATTACGCTATTTTTCAGTTCTGACCGATGTTGCCATTAAAGAACAAAGACCTGCCTATATTTTCATAGATAAGTAGAACAGCAAGTGTGATTTTATTGATATTGTTGTACCATATGATACAAGAGTAAACTTCAAAATAAAAAGATAAAATAAATATCGGCATCTGGCTGCGGAGCTGACGGATTTATGGAATATATGAACAGAACTAATTATTGCAGTAATGGGTGCACTTGGAAACTATCCAAACGATTGAAATAGCACATGAGAGAAATTGGAATTGAGACGAAGATTTCAGAACTTCAGAGAACTGCCATCATTTAATCGAACGAGGATTTTGCGAGTTGTTGAGTTTGGAGGAGTTTTTTTTGAAACCTTAACTCAAGAATAGAATTTTTATTGACTACATGGCACCAATATGGCAGTAAAATAATAATAATAATAATATTAATAATAATAATAATAATAACACATTTATTAATAATGTTTAAACAATGTTAAATATAATCATGAAAACGAAAATTAATACAATAATAAGTATTGTTATAAAAAAAGAAATGAAGGGGAAGATGGTTGGGAAATAGTATGAGATCAAGAAAGTCTACTGAGAAGATGAGAGTAGGGATAATTAAAAGAGGATAGAGAAATATAGAAAAAAAGGTTAGACAAAAAAAGGAAGAAAAGTTATTAATTGATTAAATTGTTTTAGTTTTTTAACCTGGTAAACGAATACGGTTCAAAAAAAGAAAATGAAACTAGAAATGTGATTACCTCCATGGAGATGTGGAAGCAGGAATAAAAAAAAAATTACAAAAAACGAAATACGCAGATGATGGGGCTGAAAAACACTAAGTTGAAATAAAAGTGGAAACAGGAAAATATTTTTTTCAAAAGCAGCCTCCATAAAAAACAATGAGAAAAAAAAAAAAAAAAAAAAACGAGGAGAGATATTGCAAGAAGATTCGTGAAAAAAAAAGTGAAAATGTAATTTGAAGACGAGAGAATTAGAGAAGAGAGATGCATTTCTGTGTCGACAATTGTTTTTTTTTAACAGAATTACTATCCTGGGTACCGTCAACCCTAGGTTTTTCGGTTTAGCGTTGGATTTTCAAACTTCGAGGTTGTTGCTTTGTTAAATACCAAAGCTTACTGCTCCCTATTATCCACCCCGCTGTGTGCGCTCTTTGAGAGCAAATATTTCTCAACTAATCCAAATGAATGAGGGAAACAGGCTAAATAGTTCCAACTAACTTAATTGTGGCCCAAAAGTTGAAATTTTCATATCCAGGGAACAATCTTCACTAACCAGTAACTAAGTCAGGCATATGCTGTATAACTTGCCTCATCAAATGTGCTGCTCATATAATGAGGACATCTAATAATAGGGAGAAATGACACTTTCTCTTTTATTTGACACGGTTCAATCCATAATTATAGCTGGCACTGTTTAACGCTATAATAACTCATAAATCTATCATGTGTGATAGGAAGTACAATCAAAACACATCTGTTATCTATGAACATCAATGTATATATTAATACGAATTATCAGGATTGGATAAGAGGCAAACAAAAATATAAGGGACATTGAGAGAAGTAAAGAACATAGAGAGAGAAAATGATTTGGAGAGGCAAACATAAAGAGAGAGGTCTATAGAGAGTAATAGAGAAAGTGATGATGAGAGAGAAAAAGGAGTTACTGAGAGAGATTGTAGATGGGTCATCTTTAAAAAAAAAAGGCAGTTGTTTGTAGTGAGGGATTAAATCATGTTTCGTGATCTAACGGCATGAGGATAAATTCGTCCCTGAACTGTAAGTGACATTTTGAAATTAAAATCAATTTTTTATATCAATTATATCTGCGTGGAATTGTTACAAGCTAAGGCAACTAACGCTTTTAATGTGTTCGATGTCATTATTTAAAAAGAAGTTAAAAAAGATTTCAGACAGATTAATATACAATAATAGAACATTTTGAGTGCTACACACTGTGAACTACAGTGGCAATAAGCAAATATATTTATAGATATCTATAAATTAAAATATATGCAATTGTTAGGGTTAGGAAATATATGAAAATTACGGTAATATTTCAGTGTTACTAATTTTAAATCCGATGTCTTTTAAATATATATTTTTAATAGGTGTCTCCCAGGATTCTATTCTTGGTCCTACATTGCTTTTTTTTAAAATTTTTATTAATGATCTTCCCGTTAGCATCAGGTATCAACTTGGTATCTGTACTGATAACACAACTCCTGTCTCGATAGTAAATTTGATCAGATCGATAAGGTAGATTTGGCGGCTGATAATTATCGACTCTCAGTCTGTTGTTAAGTGGGGCAAAGAATGGCTGGTTCATTACACTTACACTAAACTGTTCTCTATTAATTATCATGGAGACTCCTTTCTGACTTCCACCATCAGGGCTGATGCTAATCTCCAGGAGAGTGACACGTTGCTCCTCGGGCTAACTTTTTCGGCTGACATGAAGTCGAAAGACTATATTGAATCAATTACTAAGTCAACTGCTAAGAAAGAAAATTGGTTCATTGTGCAGTGCCAGACAATTTTTCTCTCCAGAATCTATCTTTCATATCTATGTGTCTACCATTTGTAAAAGCTTAGAATATTGCTCCCATATATGCTCCGATGCCTCCGCTATATATTTACAGATCCTTGGTAAAATCCAAAAAGAATCAGTAATATTATTCGTCCTGGTCTGGCTTCTCAGCATCAATCGCTTGCCCATCGCCGTAAAATTGCCTTCATGTGCCTTTTATATATACAGATTTTGATGGTAATTGTTCGGATAAACTCATCGTTATGATACTTAGACTTTAAGAATTTAAACGTAGTACTAGACGGATGACGAGGTCTTATAAATTTAAATTTGGATCGGCTAGATGTAACGGTAAAGCCTTCGGTAAGAGTTACTTTTCTCTCACTTCTTACTTGTAGAAATCTCTTCCGGGTCTATGATTCTCAGTCAAATTTAATCTTCAAATATTTCAATACAATGTCAATAGCTATCTGCTGTCTTCCTTATTTTTCTTCTTTCGTTCTCGCTCCTTAGTAATGTTTCTGTTTTTTTTTAATTCTGTAACATCAAGGAACTGCGTGTGTCTTAGTGGCATTACCGTCTTTTGATTATCAGGATATAAGGGTGTAAAAATAATAATGATCTAAGCTATGGTTATTGAAAATCCATAATAACACAAACCAACAAAATAGAAACACTAGAGGTTGGCACATTTGGCTTTCAAGCTGGGGGATCTATTTACAATGAATTTATATTGCAAACAGAGCACCACGTTTAAGTCGTAAACTACTTGGCGGAAATTCATCCTTCGTCGCCGTGACACGGATTAACATAATCAGAGTTTATGTTCCGAATAACAATTTATTTCTGTCCCTACGCCTGCCTTAATCTTTTTCTCGTATATAATCTACTTCGTTAGTTTTGTATAATATAATAGTGTGTATAAGGAAACATTCTGATACCAATAACGTAGCATTATAGCCTCGCTAGTGGAACAGTCTTCCATAGACCTAGAAGTAGTATCAGACTTTAGCTCTGTACATTTAAGATCCTCTCAAGGATTCATTTCCCCCTATGTTATCATGTGGTCTAAAGTAGGTTATATATATATATATATATATATATATATATATATATATATATATATATATATATTTTATATGTCCAGTACTTAGTGGAAACCGCTCAATATCAGTGATAGTGATAACATAATCAGTTGTATCGCTCTAAAGTTTGACCCTGGGTTTCCCTTTTTGCGATCATCAGACAAGTTCTGTCTGATGATCGCAAAAGCGGAAAAACCTGGCTCACAATCTCCCATTCATACGGCTGAGTATACAAACACGCACAGACACAGACACCGACACACACGCACATACACACATCCCCCACAAGCATATATATATATATATATATATATATATATATATATATATATATATATATATATATATATTCGGTCGATATCAGAACATATTAGATTATTTGTAACTTGATTGCGTTTCTCGTTTCTATCTTCAGGTATAAATGGTTAAAAAAATTACTCCGTTTCTTTTACCTCAGTCATATTCTAAATATAATATTAAGATTATGAAATCTTTATAAGAATATCAAGAATATAAGATTCTTTGGAATAAAACTTGATGCGCCGTAAAAATCATTTTTTTTTATTATTGGCTAACTCAAATGCACATAAAAACATACAACTGCAGATTACACATGCTTGTAATTAGAAAATATTAGTATACCATATTTCAGTATTTTAAATAGAGACTTTGTCACTTTACTTATAACTATCTGGGAACGGTCATGGGTTGAATAATACAGAATGAAGTATTACAATGTATTAACTGTTTACATGTATACTTCTATTATATCTTATTAACTTATAGGTCGTTCCAACAGTAAGTTGTTTCTAAAATATGAGCCTAATACTAAGGAGAAATGCAGTAAAGCAAGACCATGTCAGAAAGTATAAACAAAAATAAATTCTACTAGAATATCATTTATTTAAAACGTATGGCACAAGATCTGTAGCGAATATATAAGTTTATTATTGTTTGTTGTCCATTGTAGAAAACATTAAATATTAGCTTATTCGATATATCTCACTTATGTCAATTGAAACGTGGACATCATTTTTGAAGTAACCGTAAAGAAATATACATATAAGTGGCCCAGCTGAAATAAAAGCTACTCTCTACGCCTTAAGAGTTAGATATATTCATGAAATAAATAATTTACCGAAAATCATTAAATGTGGCTAATAGTTTTTAGAACAATGTCACAGGAAATCTTATGCATTAAAAAAGGAACATAATCCTTACGGCTGCATGGTCGTAAATGTGTTTCTTTCCCCGCTGTTTCTCATCAGCAACATCATAAATTTTAATATTTTATGAGCTTTTTTTCTCTCTCTGAGCCTCTTGAAATTTGTAGTGTAAAGATTGACGATGTCGAATTAATAATTACTAATTATTTCAAATACATCGGTGAATATAACAGTTATAACTGATTTGGCATCCGAGATAAACAAACTGAGCATAGAATAGGCTTCGCTTGACCAAGATCGCGGGTTTTATCCCGCAACTGTAGCAGTTTGCAAAAGCACAACATTAACGTCAAAACCTAACCAGTGTTCTTAAAAAACCTCGTCAGATCTAGACGTTTATATGGATGACATGCAACGGTTTAGAAAAAATGTATGTTGCCAGCTGTGTACAACAGCTCTCTCAGAGCAATGATTAAAATTATGTCGTGCGAATGGCGCCTGTTGATCTTAGACAGGACCATGTTTCTTCGACACTCGTTGACTGCTGCTACAGAAGTAGAAACAAAGAACTGCAACAAATGACATAAACCAAGATTTCAACGGCAGCAAAAACTAAAATGTGTAACAGAAGCAAATCGAAAATTAAATTAAGACAAAAAACTTATGTCTATGTATCCACTCATAATTTATATAAGTTTATACTCAATGATTTTAGATCACTGTTCGCCGAGAGAATAGTATCTGAAAACTATGATTCTTGTGATTAGTGGTGGTTCTGTAAACAATTGTATGTCTTCAATCCCTCTTCTTTTCACGTATGTTTAAGCATTGTCATCTACTGTTGATAAAGCAGAATGCTTTGTTCGTAATTACACTTCCAGCTGCACACACTTTCCACCACATTATTTTTCCCATAGTACGGGATCTCTACATAAAAAGATATAAATATAAACAAATATACAAATGCAAAAATGATATATATTTTTATACGATGGAGTGGCCAAAAAGTTGTCGGACCGGTCATATTGCTTAAATATCGTAATTCCCCATGAATAATACGCCTTCATTCGCACCCCTAAGATTTTGCAGAAAGTGTGAAAAAATTCTTCTACTCACGCTTTATGGGCACTCCATGTTTGATAATCAAACCGTATAAATTGTAACTCTCCAATTTCATTACGGCCAGTGTAATTCTTATTTTATATTACATTTGCAAGTATTGTTAGGTACATATGATTGTATTTGACATCTTTATGGAGTTGCAGTTGCCGAATGTTAGTGTCAAATTTTCCTATGTGTGAGGTGGTACGTATTTCGCAACTGAAATCGATCTACGAAACAGCAATTTTTAAATATATTTTTGCAGCTGTGCATAATGTGCACGCCTAATTTTGCTTATAATTTTTTAGAAAAAATTAAGTATTATATATGAAGAATTACGATAATTTATAAATTCTGTCTTTCAACCATTAATATAAGCACCAAACATGAAATTCAGTATGCTTTTTTTACTGTGTACGTTTTTCAACTAATCTCTTTTTACACCTTTTTTATTATCCCTTTGATGAAGTACTTTTGCTCAATGGACAAAATCTTTTGTTTGCTACTATAGCTTGCCCTCATGTTACCTTTCTTCAGAAAATATTAAATAAAAACCTAATCATTTCATCGTTTAGCTTTGTCATTTTATCATCATTTTTTCTTAAGTAGCCACGTGCATGCTATCAAAATTTGGTTTCCATGGAAAAGTTACAATTTTTGCACATTCTTTCCTTTTTATTGTTTTTAACTCTACGTAACCAACGGTGTCGTATCACAAATGTTAAAATAAAAAAAAAGCATTAGGATTTAAAATCACTTTAAAAAGCATTGTCTAAAAGAGTCATTTTATTGATGAAAAAAAATCTTATCTCCGCGCATGACATTTGAGAAGGCACATTTCTCAAGCGATCTATTCAAAATAAATAACAAAGTTAAACGTCTGCTGTGCAAACGTAGCCGCATAAAGAAGCATTATTATCTGGCATTTTCAAAATACTCATATATTTTGTTGTGCAATACGTACAGGTTTCTAAATATAACGGATCCTAAAAGAGAACCTTTTTGAACTTGAGGTTCAGATGTCATTCTTCAACTAGTCTGATTTCGTGACAGTTAAAAGAATATAGACATTGCCGAGTTGACTGACTCTCAAAATAGTAGCCCGTCATTGTAGTTTGTAAAGATTTCATAATGCGGTACATGCGATGACGGTATCCGTGTTCGTTAGGATTGAAAGTTGTAGGCATTTACCTGTCTTAAGGGAATGAGCTACAACTTCACAACTATACTAATTAATCCATAGCTGGGGGATAAGTTGTAGATCCATAAATATCAAAAAAAAGTATTTGCGCATAAGTAAATAAAACGAACACGAATGAAATTTGAACTCAGCACTCCGAATTCCAATTACGAGCGGTCATCCATTACACCCCACCTCTTGGCATTTACAAACGACCTCTAAGGTAGGCAATGGCCAGGCTCCATTTTGCTTAACGTCGGTGATCAAATGAAAACTGGTATGTCAACGTAATATTGTCATAAGCCTTAACTCGGGCTTTAGACCATTGTTTATACACATTTAAAAGTAAAAGAGAATGATGTATGTGAATGAAAATAAGAGAAATAACGTACTTGTAAGATGGGTTGATTAACTCCAAACCATAAGCAAAAGAAGGACGTTTTTGAAGAAGTACATTTAACAGACGTTAACGTCGGAATATTATGACCAGCAATTAAAATGGGATGGCACAGTGAAAAAGAAGAATTATTATTATTATCATTAATAGAAGAATAATAATAATAATAATAATAATAATAATAATAATAATAATAATAATATGATATCCCCCCCGTACCAATCTGTAGTATAAGTCCAGCCTACCCCATAAAATTTGATAAGTATCTGTCGTTGGCGTCAGAAAACTGAACATTTGTGGAAGGTCACTTTCGCCATGCTCCGGAGTAGGAAGAAACGGTAAATGTAGCATTTATTCTTTTAAATATTACTTTTCGTGTAGTTTGCTATGACTGTAAATTCTTGACTCCAGCTAATTCTTTCCCTTTCAGCTCCCTCTTCACTTTTTTTGTTGTTGTTGTTGTTGTTTAACGTATATTTCAAATTTTCGGTCCCCCACCGACCTTAAGCGGACATCCGTGTCCATTTTTCACTTTATTTTTCACTTTTTCTCTCCTACATTAAGCATCCCAAATCTCTGTCGTTGCGTATATGTGTACATGTTTACTAATATCTATCTCTCTCTCTCTCTGTATGTATGTATATATATATATATATATATATATATATATATATATATATATATATATATATATATATATATATATATATATATATGTATATATCATTTGTATGCGTATATCATTGTCCGTATGTGTCCGCATTGACAGGGATCATATTGTATTTATTTTTATCCCTTTTCTTTTTTCTTTTTTTTCTTAAGTCTATATACTAAAATCAATTTATCCCCCTTGAGGAGGTCACTCCGACTTATACTAAGTTAAAACTTAGTATAGTCTACCCCACTGAATACCACACAATCTTTTGAACTATTCTACCTTCGTTATATCAATAAATCCACAATCTCATTGTTTGGGCGTGCTCCTGGGTCTTCTTCGAGACTCGTCCTACAGCTGGTAAACTGAACATAATTACCCTTTGGCGGTCAAGGTTAAAACGCATCTCTACTAATTTCAGTGAATACGAATAATATTTCATACCCGATCGGCCATCAACCGGCACAACAAGGGCCGCGTCACTCAGAGAGGAACCAGTCTGAGAACGAAAAGTCTTCCACTGGGACAAACACTTCCACACACGAAGAGACAGTTGGTCAACAAAACCGGATTATTGCCAACCTTGGACCAAGTGACTCTATACCAAATCGACTAATAAAAAGTAAACGAACGAAATGGAGCCGCGAAGAGTATCGACAAGTCATGACATCGTTCTTCACTGCACTCGAAAACCCAGCAAAGAACACCACCAATCAAACATACCAAATATGGAGAAGTACGGTGGGAAATGATGTAAGACTTAACCTCAATCCAAACATGCTTGCCAATGTCCGTAGGGACATCATGCGAAACAACAGACTCTCAAAGGCAGAAATAGATAAGATAAAATTAGATATAAGACAAAATACTATGACCCATCACTCAAACTCTATTGAGACGAATGTAGAAATAAGGAATGCAACAGAGGATGAGGTGGTCGCTAAAGCGAATGAAATACGAAATAATCTCCCAGGAAATGAAACCCAAGACTCTACCTTAAACACAACCTACAGTCCTCCAGAAACTGTAAATGGAGTCATCTACAGTGACAATAAGTTAGAATTCCTTGAAAACCACGAAGCTGAAATCACCGAAGCTAAAAATGACGTCATCAAGTACACAGCAGAGTAACATTCATACAATTGTCAGACAGAGACCAGCTCCCGGAAATCCATATGACGAACTCCAACAGGCACATCGTGAAAATATACATTGCTGCTCTGGAAACACTGTTAACAGATAAACCACCGGGAAGTATCACAGAAGTTAACAACGTCATATATGCCACAGCTTTAGCAGCGACTCGGAAACTTGGAGTCAAGACAATAAATAAAATTAACAGGCACAGAGAACCAGCTTGGAAAACCAAACTGATTGGAGAAATACAACAAATCAGATGTGAGCTTTCTATATTAGATGAGCTCACCAGAAACCCTAATATTTCCACACGTAAATGTAAAAAGATCAAGCGGAAATATAACATTAAATCCCTAATTGATATTCCATCAATCAAGGAAATGCTGAAACAGAAACTTCAGCTAAAGGCGCAGAGAACAAGACGATAAGAAAAATGTTGTAGGTTCTATCGCCAAAATAAAATATTCCGAACAGATCTTAAGAAATTTTACAGGGAAATTGGAAAAACACCTATACATGTCGAAAGGCCACCATCGATTGATAATGTACAAACATTTTGGGAAAATATCTGGAGCAGCCCAAAGGAGTATAACCCAAATGCAGAGTGGATACGGCGTGAAGAAGAACGAATGCTGGATACACCTCTGCAAGAATGGGAAAATATATCCACAGATGATGTTAGGCAAGCTCTAACGAAATCCCAAAAATGGAAATCCCCAGGAAGTGACAAGTTGCCCAATTTCTGGCTGTATCATCTCACGTCTACCCATGAAATTCTTGCAAAAACATTATCAACGCTTGCAAATAATCCCAATAAAATCCCGGAATGGATTACTGAAGGTATGACACCCCTCATACCAAAAACAACTGAAACAGACGACCCGAAAAATTATAGACCGATAACATGTCTCTCCACAACGTATAAATTGATCACGTCTGTACTGACGAACCGTACTTATTCCTTTCTCGAATCAAACAGCACTCTCCCGCTGGAACAGAAGGGATGGAGAAGAGGTTCATATGGCTGCAAAGATCAACTTCTGATAAATAAAATGATCCTGGAAAATTGCAGGAGACGACGCAGGAAACTAAGTGCAGGATGGATTGATTATCGTAAAGCCTTTGATAGTGTTCCACATTCTTGGATCCTTAAGACTTTGGAAATGTACAAAGTCTCTCATGTGGTATTAAATTTCCTTAAGCACAGCATGGGAATGTGGAACACCAAACTATACCTTAGTCACACCGGTGGTACTGCCATATCCAACCATCTGAATATCCGACGTGGAATCTTTCAAGGAGATTCTCTGTCAGCCCTTCTGTTTTGTTTATCCTTAATCCCTCTTACACATGAACTGAACAACAGTAGCTATGGTTACAAAATAAATAAGAAAATATTCAATCACCTACTCTACATGGATGATCTCAAACTCTTTTCCAAAGACGACAATGAGTTGAAAGGTCCCCTCAATATTGTAAAATACTTCAGTGACGACATAGGTATGGATTTCGGATTAGATAAATGTGCAGAAGTAACTTTCAAGAAAGGTAGAAATACAGAAACACCCTTAATAGATTTAGATTTTGTCACAAAGATTAGGGAACTGGAGCATGGTGAAGCTTATAAGTACCTAGGAATTAGCGAAGGAGATGGCATACAACACCCCCAAATGAAGGAAAAAATAAGAAAAGAGTACTACAGGCGTGTACGTCTGGTACTAAATACTGAGCTAACCTCAAAAAATAAGATATCAGCCATAAACACATTGGATGTCCCTGTGGTGCAATACAGCTTTAATGTCCTTAACTGGACCAGAGCTGAAATTAAGCGAATGGATGGCAAAACGAGAAAGCTACTCACTTGCTATCGCATGCATCATCCCAAAGCTGATGTCGATCGTCTGTATGTGCCCAGATCCGAAGGAGGCAGAGGATTACTTCAACTAGAACTGTCCTACAAAACTACAACAATTGGCCTCCAAAGATATTTGGAAACTACAGAAGACTGGATGATGGTATGCGTCAAGAAACATGAAAGTAATAAGCGTCTCTACTCCGTAATCAAAGAAGCCAACAAATTCAAAATGGAATTTCAAATGGGCGTAGAGATGCAACTACAGCACAATACACCGGCTGAAACTGCAAAATACCTAAAAAAAAAGATAGCAAAGACGAATGCAACCGGCCAGTTACAGAAGCGATGGCAAGATAAACCGCTTCATGGCCAATACTCTGCCCGTACCAAACAAGCTGACGTAGACAAAACCCGTACCCATCAGTGGCTACGTAGTGCAGGGTTGAAAGCGGAAACTGAAGGTTTTATCCTTGCTGCGCAGGACCAATGCTTGCTAACTAGGAATTATCAAGCACATATACTAATATATTGTGTCAGCCCAAAATGCAGATTCTGTGATAAATATCCAGAAACGACTGATCATCTTGTAGCAGGTTGTACGGTGTTGGCACCCACTGAATATAAAAGCCGACATGACAGAGTGGGCCAATATCTGCACTGGAAAATCTGCAACTTCTACGGGAAGAAAACTGAAAGAAACTGGTATGAACACCACCCAGACCCGGTTATGGAGATAGGATCTGTTACAATTCTATGGGACTACACAATACACACTGACAGAACAATCAAGCCAACCGGCCAGATATTGTTATTAAACACCACAAACAAAAACGGTGCCTCCTTATTGGTATGGCAGTCCCTGCTGACTGCAATGTATCTTTGAAGATATTCAAAAAGTTGTCAAAGTACAAGGACCTTGAAATAGAAATCTCGAAAATGTGGCATATGGGAACATCAACAATCCCTGTTGTAGATGGAGCCCTAGGGCTGGTTGGAAAAGATTGCAGTAGACTAATTGAAGGGATTCCTGGAAGTCCATGCCTCAAGGAGATACAAAAAATTGTTCTGACAATTACAGCCCACACCTTACGAAGGGCTTTAACTATGTAATTTTTTTTTTTTTTGTCAGTGGAAAGTGTCATGACGCCATTTCTAACCTTAGGTCCCTGGGCGGGACCCGGAAAGAAATGTGTAAACGCCAGAAATCAAAGAAAATAAAAAAAATAATAATAATAATAATAATGAGGTTGCGCGATATTGTCACCCACTGAATAAAAAACACGTCACGGCAAAATGGGCTAATATCTCCAGTAGAATATCTGCAGCACTTACGAAAAGAAAATCCAAAAATTCGCTATGAACATCACACAGATCCGGTTACAGACATAACGCATTCAACAATTTTATAGGTCTTCACAATAAACACAGACAGAACAATCAATGTTAATCGCCCTTAAATCGTGATCAGAGACTGCAAAAACAATACGTGTCTCCTTATTAAATATAGCGGTCCCTGCAGAGTGCAATGTATCTTTGAAGATCTTCAAAGCATAAACTAATATCATAATACTAACACAATGAGATCGAAATCTCAAAAATATGGCGCATGAGACCATTAACAATTTCAGTTGTCGTTGGAGCCCTCTGATTCATTGGAAAAGATTCCAATAGACTAATTGAAGGAATACCTGAAGGCACATGCCTTGGGGATATACAAAGAATTGTACACACAAGTACAGTCAGCAACTTACGAAGGGCTTTATCTATGTAAAATATGTGCGATTTTTTGTTCTAAAACTGCTCAGTGGAAAATGTCGTGATGACATTCCTGTCGATAGGTTTCTGGGCGGAACCCTGAAAGAAATGAGTATATACCAGGAAGCAAAGAAAGAAAACAACAACAAAAACGTCAAGAAAAATAACAACAGCAACAACAGCAACAACAACAATAATAATAATAATAATAATAATAATAATAATAATAAATATAAATTAGAGTAGAAAAGAAGGGTTATTAAAATCGTGTATTCATGTTTTTACTTAATTTCTCGAGATAAGTATTTAGGTAAGTAAGAATTAGTCTTAAGTTGTTTCAATCAAGGAATGTGAAAAGAATAAGGAAATATACTTTTAAAATTCCGTCAAACGTAGAAGACAGATGCGAATCTCACGTGTGTCTTCTAGGACTTTTAAGTGAAATAACATCATTTTTTGGTTAAAATAAAAGCAGAATCCACAAAGGTGGTACGCCGGCAAAAATATCAGCTTGTTCAAATTGCTCGCGCAAGACGGAAACACAGGATACGCTAATTGCTTGAACCTCAACCAATCTGTTAGATAATTGAAAGTTTGAATCAAAGTTTAGATTCACTAAAATTTCTAATAAAAGTTCGATTTATAAACTTTTAAGTAAATTCAACCTTATTTTTCCTAATTATTTTTTGACGAAAATTTTTATTAAAATTCCCAATAGCAGAGATGAGACGAACTCTTTTATTTTCGAGAAAGAGGCTGCAGACTGGAAAACAATTCCTCAACTCATAAGACCAAGTAAACTATTAAACTGGGAATTGAGGTCGTATTTTATCTGCTTCATTTCTAAGAAACTTGCTGACATTATATGCAATAAAATCTATTGATATGTTCTAAATTGAGAGAAAGCAAAAGCAAAGGAATTAAAGAAAAACGAGGAAATAAAATCTAAATAAAATATAACAAGTAGAAAATTTTAAATTAATCGTTGAATGAAAGAAGAGACACAAAATAAATGATAGACACAGAAAAGAGAGGATCTTATAAAGAAAGGAAGAAAATTAATTGCAGACCATTAAAAGGTATAAATCAAACAAATAAATTTAAGATGAAAAAAAGAAAGTGAAAAGTAAAAAAGAATGAAAGAGACTATGGAAAGAGAAAATGAATGATTAGGGAAGAGATAAAGTAAAATATAAATTAATATGTGAATAAATGAATAAGAAATAATGAATGAATGAAAGAAGCTAACTAGTAGTAAAGAAAAGACTCAATAAATAAAAAAAAACTAAGATAAGAACCTAATAATAATAAAATAGACAAAAGATATTACGAGGAAATAAATAAATAAGGAGAAAAACAGAAAGAAAGGAACAAAGAAAGAAATTAAGAAAGAAAGAAAAGAAAAAAGTAAGAAAAAAAAAGAACGTGATTAATTCCAAAGAAAAAGCAACATTAACAGGGAAAAGAATAAATAAATAAATAGAGAAAGAAAGAAAAAATAAATGAAAGAAAGAATGAGGTTGACGTTCAAAGACAGAGGAATCTGAAATAATATTCATATTGGGAAGTCAAAGCTAGCTACAAACGCCCAAAATATGCACTTTTTTTATGAAGGAAAGGCTTCTTACACCCACATTCAGTTCCCTCTTGCTCGCAAACATTCAATTTGCACTCCGTCATATATTCAATATATGTCAGACGAACTCCTGACATGCTATCTTTTGCAGATTCGTTCCTGTTCAGTTTTCCAATTCTATATCCTGCCTTTATTTACTCGTTTCTTTAAGTGTTTAATCCATTGGCTCATTTCGTTTCTTCGCTAAATAGTTGCCTAGTGATCGGCCGTGACGTCACGCATTATGTACGCTGATTCTTTCTAATGAATTAATTCAATTCACCATGTTGTTTTGATTTGATTCGATGATTGTTGTTTTTATTCTCTTTACTTCTGTGCATCGTTTAGTGTCAATGCCTTTTCCATCGCCTCCGTTTTTATTAGAAACGCAAAAGAAGGAAGCGCTTTTCCAGGCCATATATACTATTTATTTTCTTTAGAGTTGCATTTCAGTGCGTCACACTAAATGCATAAACAGGCATGATGAAAGAAGAAAAATATCCACTCAGAATATGACGCGAATAAAAACGTAAGCATTTATGAATGTTTCGATCATCTTTCTCACTGAGTTGGGCAAATATTCAACTATACAATGAGTGGATTCGAATATCAAAATATTTGCCAGCTCGAGTGACTCGGGATCGTCAGCAGACACGTCAATAGTGGTTTGGGGACAAAATGAAGAAATTAAAGTACATAAAACAAAGAAAATTATCAGACGACAGACCCTCTTTGGGGTGTGGCATGCACGAATAATTTTCTTTATTTTGATCAATTCTCTTTTTGTTTCAGTGAAAATGCAAATCATACCTACATGAAATTAGCAGTTTGGATTTTTGATTGTTTCCGACAAGCCTTATATTTTTCTCTCTGTGAAACATAAATTCCCGCAGACGAAAACATGCAAAAGCTCAAATACACCTAGGTATATATTTGGAATTGTGAATAAGAACTTTCGAAAGAGCCTTAATTTCCATCTACATTTACAATTCCGACGGATTCTCTTAGAAATTTAAACTTTGTGGTTTTGTTGATTTTCTTTGGCAGCCACGATGGCTTATTTAATGCCAAAGCTTAAATATATTGTATGCAAGTTTTATGCTTTCAACTATTTTCTGTATTATTTCATACTTACAGGACCAACGTGTGTTTTCTTTCTAGATATATAGTTTGTAGATGATAAAATTTATTGTTGGTCATTTGAAAATTTATTTCTGGTAATTTCATTACAAAAAAAATATTTCTGGTAATTTTACTATAAAATATATTTTTATACATTTTATTGTTGTATTGATTGTCATTTTGCAATAAAATGTATTGTTGGTCATTTTGCTAAAAAATGCAGTGCTTGTCATTCAATCATAAAAAATGTCTAGCTGGAAATTTTACTATAAAAATATATTGCTTGTGAGGTTATTATAAAACTTTACTTTGGATTTATGCTTGTGAGTTCACTATTTGTCCATAGATGTGACCCTAACTTGTTCTACCAGACTTTATCAAAGTGGACCTGAGAACAACTGCAGTTAAAAATGTAGTTCTACGCTGTTCAAAACAATCCTGATCAAAGGCCTTGCTGGCGATTGTACTTTATCGTCATACCCAGGACGTCAATCATATGTAGTTTAGGGTTTATGCTCTACGGGAAGTGGGGTCAAGGTTGATATTTTTTCTTTCACGAAAATAACGTAAGATAACCTTCAAGATACCTGTTTATCTCCAGTTAAGTTTTAATATCAGGGTCGACTATCGTGATGATAATGGGACGTTAATACTGATCATAACCTCTAACACACATATCAAGATAGATATTCGGAAATTAATTTAATCATTCAAAACAAACTGAAACCGATATTAAGTGAAATTGATTGGAAATATACACTAAACTATTCAGCGGATGTGACAAGTATTAAATATCTATATGCATTGATAATGGATGAGCTTTATTTGAGAAATAAATATGTATTGTATGATGCTTTTCCCAATGACACTATTGAATAAAGGTATTAACTCGAAACACAAAAGAAACAAATACCTACAATAAAAAAGTGACATGAATCTTGGTATTAAAAAAGAGATAGACGTGGCTAGACTTGTAAATATTCACGGAAGCAACAGAAAAGAAAACGGAACGTAATCTACCTAACAGGTTTGTGTGAATGGATAAACTAATATAGAAAAAGTGGGATAAGAAATGTGTAAAAAAGACAGGAACATGTGGAGAGACACCTGAAGAATAGGTAGCTCATATACATGTCACGCTAATGTATACAGATTATAGTAACAAATATAGTTAAAAGAAAAAATGTTCATTTACTCATAAATTTCTAATCTAATCTAATTTCATATTGGTTTATGTTATCAGGTTCAAGAATCCCCAATTGCTATTTCTAAATCAGGGGCTGTTTCAAAGGTAAATTGTGATCCAATCGAACACAAACGACCTTCAAACCTAACAAGGTTTTTATTTTATTTTATTTTATCTGACGCATTTCTTTATATTATTCACATAGAATGAAAACAAAGAATAATATGCACCATATTTGGAATAAAGAAATGGAAAAGAGGAAATTGCTCGTAAATGATTTTGCTGTGTTGAATTTGCATTGGCTTTGCGGAACTTAGAAACCCGTCTGTAGGAAGGAAAACTATGAATTACATACTGTGGAGTAAGTAACGGGCAATAACGATAATATCTTATTCAAGCTTAGATATAAACTAACAAAGAACAAAATAAGTATCTCCGGGGAGCGTTTATATTCTAACCTCTGATGTGACATGACAGTTAAGGAGAATGACTTGTAAATTTTTTTCAGTGGAAACTTAAATTACCATGTAATTATGACATGGAATATAACTAACAAATATTTATTTTATTGGGCAAATTCCATTTGTTTCATTGTCTTTGATATAAATGTATTTCCACAAAATTATGCGCACATAACATTTCCATCGAATATTAAATGACTGATGTCAATTTCAGCATCCCGACTCCAGAGTTTCGTAGGCGAATCTGTCAGTCCACTCTTCAGTGTGTATCAGCAATTTTATATATATATATATATATATATATATATATATATATATATATATATATATATATATAATATGTGTATAATCAATAGATAAAAATTCCACTTATCTTTGATCGACAACAAAACCCACAGTGTTAACACTTATCCGTGTCTGATAGATATGTTGTATTATTAACAGTATACACTACATAAACACACAGACAGATAAGAGACAGCCCCTAGCAAAACAGAATTGAGGAGATGAATTCGAATTCCATTCAAGTTCATGATATTCACTGACTTACACTGAAAAGTATGAATCTATCTCTTCTCCTTGCAGCTATGGGTAAGTTGCAGGACAGACTGGTTTCTGTAGCTTTGAGTGGCAACCGGCCTAGAAGAAGGAAAATTCAGTATTCAAAACCTGAGGAAATTCAATTTGGAACCTTGTGGGACGTTGTATACCAGCCTCCTGTATTCGGCTATTTCAAAAGTAGTTGTTGATTCTGCACAAGCCTTCACCGCTATAATCAAATCATATGTGCGGGTAGAGCTTCTGGACCTTCATACGTCGAAATACAATGGGAGTGTTATATATATATATATATATATATATATATATATATATATATATATATATGTGTGTGTGTGTGTGTGTGTGTATTATATATAATTAAGAGATGCATTCCAGATATTTTGAGTTTTGTTTTTACGAGAGGAACTTGCAAACGTAATTTTAGTATATCATTGACATATATATAATACACAGAACTACCATGTTTTATAACTCCATACTGAGGAAGATAATTGCATAACAGCAATTTGAACACCTCCTGCTAAATACTGCTTGTCAAAGCTGATAAATTGGCTGACTGCAGGCGGAACGTGAAGACAATTTGAAAACAGGCTATTCAATAACGTATTCTATTAAACCTTGTAAAAACGATATAGAATCTTTCGAAACGCTACAGAATGCTTATGGATTAACGTTTATTAGACGGACATTTGTTTTTTTTTTTTTTTTTTTTTTTGCTAGCATAAGATTTTCAAGTGTTCAAGGAAGGTAGAGAGGAGGTGAGAGACACTGAGCAAAGTTCGGGGAGAAAAAACTTAGAATATCAGGGCCGGTTTAGAAAATTTGCGATTTTCTGTATGAAGACAATCGTCGGGTTCTAAAGACGATAAACATAGAGCAAGAAATTGGTGTGACAACCTTACACAGAATTGACAACAAGGAGATGGTTGATGGCTTTCAAAACTATTTTTCAGCCCAATACTGGCCAGATCAGCCTACATGTGAGGTTCGGCTTTCTTCCAGGAAGAAGATGAAGCCGGATATGACACACACACACACACACACACACACATATATATATATATATATATATATATATATATATTTATGAACATTTTTATATACGGGTCAGTGGTACATAGTCGAGAAAAAAAACAAAACTCGAGGCCTGACGAAAGCGTCTAGCATGAAACAGCCTCTGAGTGTTGACTTCAATGTTCACTTTTATATTTACATACGCTCTACCTATGACACTGAACACTTCATCCTACAAATATAGCACACCCTAAAACTATATTTCTTATAATTTTCTGTGGTTACTTGATAACAGACTTTTATTACATAGGAAATTTCAAAGATTCCTATGTTAAATACAGGCTGTTAATTAAATAAAACTTATTTTATGTCCATTAGAAAGAACTTTTAAAAGCATTTAAAACAGGTCATTTTCATGTAAGAAAAACACGCACACGCACAGACACACACACACACACACACACACACACATATATATATATATATATATATATATATATGCTTCACCCATCTCTACATTTGTCAGGCAAATAATATAAGAGAAAGGAATATCTGAATTCTAAATTTTGGAAATGTCACCGGCAAATCGTTCTACTATATTTTTTTATGCATCTATGCTATGTAGATTCAATATCGAAGAGCAATATGTCAGCGCTATGCTTGGTTACGTATTGAAAAGTTGAAGAGTTCAAGACAAACAAGTAAGAGTATTTTTCCTTTGTTATCAAAATGCCATTAACGATGTCTTTGATTATTATATAATTTGGCAATTTCAGTTTATTCCATTTTTCTTACGACACTGGTAATGAAACCGTGTGGGATATATAAATGATTAAAATCTTTAATTGAAATTAGAAAAAAAAGATTAATTTGAATAATACTGTAGTTAAGATCAACAACAAATATTCGGAGATTTGATTTAAGTCAAGTTTCATTTTGTTATGGTAAATTTTATTCTTGAGAAATAAATTATATTTTTTTGTGATGCCACATCATCCAGGATTCACGTCTATCGAAAATATTGCAAATTGTCTTCTATGTTTTAATTACTACAGAATCTCATAAAAATCTATTTATATAGGTGTATTTGTAGAATATATATATATATATATATATATATATATATATATATATATACAGTGCTGTTCGATAAAAGTAACTCACCTGATTTTTTTACCAAATGTTCTCTTCTCCGATGAAACGAAAGTTGAGCTAAATTCAAAGGATAAGCGATCTAAAATCAGAGGAAGAGGCTTTGAAAGCTCTTTGAATTTAGCAGTAAGTACTGTCAAGCATCCGTTCAGTATAATGTTCTGGGGATGCTTTTCTTTTCATGAAATTGTTTTCTTAAAACCTATTGAAAATACCCTCTTGAGCGAACAGTACAGGAGAATTTTAGAGTCTTGTCTGCTCCCTACTGCTGAAAGAGTGCAAATCGACCTCACCTAGCTCAATTTTTATGCAGGATAAATCACAAATCAAAATTGATGAAGGAATATTTTGATGAGAAGCAGGTGAGTGTTATGACATGGGCACACCAATCTCCTGATCTCAACTCCATAGAAAATAGGAGCATTATAAAGTACAGGCTCTCGAGAAAGCAGTTGAGCAACATTTGGCATCAGTCGGGTTTTGATACCGGCTTGAGGCAATCGGATGTCTAACCACAATGATGAGCTGTGATACATCGAAACAGTCTGTCCATAGATGACAATATATATATATATATATATATATATATATATATATATATATATATATATTTGTGTGTGTGTGTGTGTGAAAACCACTTCTAAAACTATAAAAGACTTAATAATTACAAAATAATAATAGTCTGAAACGTAAAAAACGAATTTACTTTACCATCGATAATAACTGCCATAAGGAATTCATTGGAGAAACATCTAGAAACTTGAACTACATAATATATGTATGTACAATTGATCTTTTGCAAAGCAATACACTCAATGAAGTAGTTTTCTCATTGTAATAAGTTCGATCGGCATTCTGTTTCAAAAATGCTTCTTTAATCAATGTAAAAAGGCATTTAATAAGACAGAAAGTGTATAAAATTGCTTTAATTTCTGGATAAACGTCAGTAAATTTGCATCCAATTTCTTACAGCATTTAGACATTATTTTCATTTCCTCTATTATCGCAATGTGGAATATTTAATAAAAGATACAAAACATAAAAAGGAAATGAAATCAAAATAACTCGACAATATAATAAAAAAAACATATTTTCAAAAAAGTTGAATTTAAATTTTGAAATTTCAAGTTTGCTATCATTCACCCCGATGCACGCTAATGGTCGAAACGCGTCAAACGATTTCTTTTCATTTTTTCATTGATTTTCCTTTACAATGTTATAGTATTTAAACATATATATACGTTTTTATACAATTTTTCTCATCAACTGTTTACGTCCAAATTTATTAAAAGACAGTCTCTCTATTTGCCATAGCACTATAATGGAAAATATATTATTGTCAGAATATCTTAGTTGTCGTATACAAGTACGAAATACCCTTGTTCAATTATTATTGGGACTTCCAATATACCTATAATAACCATCGTACGTACATAAACGAGAAACGATATTTGTTCAATAAAATGGTATTCTGCTATTCGTATCGTCCCAGAGATCAAAGTTCTGCATTTTAATGTTTTTATCATAAACCCCTAGAATATATATTTCTAAATAATTATATTAATCATTATATAAAAACATAGAAATCTGAATACCGCTCTGTTAGTTTCTCAACGTTTCTGGGAACAACGAATAGAATCTCTCAGAGTGGAAGCCTGATACTCTCCATCTTTTTGCTTCGACGAGTATTTAACAGTAACTACAGGATTGTCCATAGATCGGATGCTGGCGAAATAATATCTCCTCTGGTATAACAAACTCTTTTTTATAAACCCAAGAATAAACTGATTCTTAGGCAAAATATTTTTTCATATATTTATATCTACTGCACACAAAAGTATATATTTACCCAGGCAGGCATACACGTGTATCAAATCTTATACCAATTGAAAAGTGTTAATTCATTATGAATACGCGCAGGCGATATCAAATCCTTTTCATTGCAGCAATGTGTTCGGCTTTCTTTAATGACGTCATCATGAATCATTTTAAGTTGCCATTTTCTTAAATTCTCTTTACATTTTATGAGGGTCTAATGCTTTTTTATTGCCTTTCAAACTGATTTTCTCTTCATTTTAAGTCGCAAAGTTCTTGCAGGCGTTTAATCAAGATTTGTAACATTGCAGGAAATTAATTTAACTTTGCGCAGTTGTAGGCGAAACGCAGGATTAGAATTACTAAAAGTTTTCATACAATTTAAAGAGACAAAAAGTCACTGTAGAAACAGTAGGAAGAGCAGCTGTATTAGGGAAATGCATTGCAATTATTATTATTATTATTATTATTATTATTATTATGTAGTTGCAGTAGCAGTAGCTCTATAAATAATACTAGTACAAGTAGTAGTCTAGGGTGTAATAATGACAGTAGAATGTCAAAAGGAGTGGTATCAATCATATGATATGTAGTATCGTGGAGATGGAGAGATTGTGGTGATGTATAATATTGGGAAACTTTAATAATTGTGATTGGAAAAAGATAAAAAAAGAAAATAGTAAACTGTTTTTCTTTCTTCCTCAAATGATAAATACGAAGTTACCTTATTTAGGAATATGGCACAAAAATAATCATTTAGGCTTAACTAAGTGAAAATTGAAATGACACATTCAAAATGAATTTACACTCAAAATGCACAGAATAGAGAGATTGAATAACAGTAAAAGCTCGTGCGCGAGCACACCCACAATACTTATATATATATATATATATATATATATATATATATATATATATATATATATATATATATATATATAGCGTGTGTGTGTGTGTAAGAATGTGGGTGCGTGTGTATGTATGCACCTATGTTTATGGGAGCGTAGCCGAGTGGTTAGAATTTTCGCTTTCCAAACGCATAACATCAGGAGATTTCTGTCTGGAGGTGGAGGATCCCAGCGTGCAGCACCACTAGAAAGTGTCTGAAACCGTACCACGGGTTGACCCAAGCTTTTGAGTGAAAATGGGTAAACGGAATGCTAGAGAGCCGTCGATAACTCTGTTGTGCTATCACGAGGTCACAAGCCATTGTAGCCAAGGGTTTGAGTGTTTTGGCCTTGTTCAAATAGTTGGTCACGTTGGGTAACACGTCCTCTCCTAGAAATTGTAACTAAAGTCTGCTCAGCATAGCTGCTGTATAAACCACAGGTTGGCTCTGTGGGTTTTGAGCAAACACAAATGTGCCTGAGCGATCGTCTGCAATAGGGATTGGCGGGTATCCTCGAATACGAGTGGCTAGCTATTATTACTATTGTGTATATATATATATATATATATATATATATATATATATATATATATATATATATGTATGTATGTATTGAATATTTTAGAGACGTAAATTATTTTAAACAAATGGAAAAATAAATGGAATGTGCGTGCACACCATGCATACACGGAACAAACTCACCTAGAGAGGGAAAGAACCCATCTGTGCAAGATCATATAATGCCGGAAACATACAATTATGCCATTCACCACCGAAAAAAATATCTTGCCGATGAGGCACAAAAGAGCTCAATGACACACGAAACGATGCCGTTGTTGTCCAGGAGAATAATACTTTCACTCAAAAAAGTACTCAACAGAACCGTTGCGAGACCTACATTCATGGAGGTGACGGCATTATTTCGTGTGTCATTGGACACGTTTTTTGGGGGTATGCATGGAGTAAAAGCCCAGGGTGATAGCCAAGTTTGAGATTTGATTAAGGTGAACTTTATATTAATTTTATATCTTCTAATTTCTTTATATTAATATCATATCTTCTAATTTCTAATGAGCGAATCTTACAAGAACATCGAAATTAATATAACTGAAACGGAAAGAAAAAAAAGACGCAGGTAGAAAGATAATTGTTAATCAAAGAAAAGACTAAGAGTAAACAGACGTAAAGAACGATTAAGAAAGATGAGCCTGAAAGGCAAGAAAGCAAAAAAGAAAGAAAGAAACCGAAAATTATTGTATTGGAGAAAATAAAAAAAAAGATACACATTCAACAGAAAATAAAGTTAAATATATAGGAAAACAAAAATAGATATCACCAAAGGAAAAGAAAACAGAAATACGGAAGAAATAGAATAAAAATCAAAATAAAAAGAAGTACGAAGATAGAAATAAAGAATGTAGAGAAGAAAAAAGCAAAGACGAATGGGGTGTACAAAAAAACAGACACTTGAGAGAAAAAATTAAATAAACGGGTGTCAGTGTGAAAAACACTAAATATAATTGTTTACAAGTAAGAACACAGCCACACCTACCAGTAAAACAGCCCCTCCCAAATAAAAAAAAATAATTTTTGTCTGAAAAAAATGTCGTCTATGCCTAAAAAAAGAAAAAGTGTTTCTGAAAAAAATGTTCTTTTTAACACAAAATCGGAAATAATTGCTTAATTTTAAAACATTTTGCTAAGGATTTAGATGCCGATTCATTTTAGGCTGTTTACTTTTCATGTATTTTTCGTGCGAAGATCAAACCTCGAAGACTGGAATGATTTCGATGCTTTCCTTCAAATTTGAAGCCTCAGATTGATTATTTCGTTTCTTTTTCAAATATTTAAATACAATAATAAACTACAGTCTTTAAATACACTTGGAGAAGCGGAATCCTCGTGAAGAGATTTACGGACAGAGATATTTTTTTCTAATTTCTAAATTTTACCGATTGTTAACAGAATAATGTAACTCAGCTCGCTTTCAAGTATAATTCAAATAATTAATGCCTACGAAAATAACGGCGTGGCTATATTTCTGACACGGATAAAATAATTTTAGTACTATGTCGGGTCACGGTGGAGTACTGGATAGCGGCTTGGATTGAGGAATCGGGGAGCCGAGTTCGAATTCCAGTCAATTCCATTACATTCACTTACGTGCTAATACCCTTGGGAAAGGTGTGAATCCTCTTCTTCTCCCTCACCAGCTATGGGTAAATAGCAGGGCAGATTGGATGGCAACTGCTCTCTTAGAGCAGTTGCCATCAAAGGCTATAGAGATAATATAAGAGAATATATGAGAAGAACTGATCAAACTCGGAGTGGAGCCCCTAAGGCGGATGGACGGCACTTTGTGATACCTCCCGACAACTCCTGCAGCCGCGCTGGTACCAAATTGCATTGGTTTATCCTTTCCTTTGGACTGTGCTAGCAAAGCCGAGAGCGGGAACATGACGTCCGCGCAGGGCTAGTTCTCCATATATCCCGCCCGCGCTACTCGATCGTCTCTCGAGGCGGAAGGATGACGAAGACAGAGTACTATGTCGAGCAGCTTAAGTATGATTTACTGATATCTACATTTAATATTAAAGGACATTTTGCCTAAACATGCATCATATTCTATGTAATAATAATTATGTGGCTATTTAAACTACTGATTACAATATGTGATAATTATTTTCTATGGTAGTACAAGTCCAAGTACTTGCCCTAAGAAAATAGCGATGTGTTGTATCTTACGGAGCGATATATATATATATATATATATATATATATATATATATATATATATATGGCGGACTCTCCCGTCGTATACGGCGTAATAGAGTCCAGTAGTTCAGTTCCTAGGAAACGACAACCCAAACACCAGAACATATGATTTGATTCTAGCGCTGAGGGCTTTGTGCAGAACCAGCCACAACTTTTGAAAGAGCCGAATACAGAAACCTGATGCATTACGACACTCCGCCGGTTCTGAATTCAAGGTTGTTCTCCTAAGGCAAATGCCATCCAATGCTATAGAAACAAGTCTTTCCTGCAATTTACCCATAGTTAGAGGAAGAAGAAAATGATTAATAACATTCCCAAGGGTATTAGCTAGTAAGAGATGTATTTCATTCGACTGGACTTAGAAATCAGCTCTCCGATACCTCAATTCCCTATTCCACAATGCCTCATATATATATATATATATATATATATATATATATATATATATATATATATATATATATATATTTAATTTTTAACTTTTCTTTTTAGACATGTAATGAGCAATTTCTAATACTACTGTTTCCCTGATCTAATTCAGCTGTACCGATTTAACTCTAAAGATTAAATGTTGCAGACAGCCGAGCCAAAATTGTACACGATTGACAAATGTAACCTCGTGTGTACCGTAACACAATGCCAACTTCTTAAACATTCTTTAAATTTAATGACTCAAGAAGGAAGGATTTGTTGTCCTTCTTTAATGTGAGCAGCACACCTCAATGTTTGTAAATGTATTTTGACATGCCCTCTCTTTCTCTTTTCTTTTCTCTCTCTCTCTCTGTCTGTCTGTCTGCATCTCTCTCTCTCTCTCTATATATATATATATATATATATATATATATATATATATATATATATATATGTGTGTGTGTGTGTGTGTGTGTGTGCCTGTGTGTGTGTGCGTTTGTTTGTGTCGCGCATGTTTATGTATGTATGTATGCATGCGGTATACCTGCCACACATGCTTATATACTTGTTTCTGAAATTTTGGAATATGCACCCAAGAGTGAAGATACGCTAGAAACATGGGTATCCGAGGCCCAGTCTGAATACAATACAATATATGATACCGATTATTTGAAATAACCTTGATATTTGGATCCAAATTCGATAAATGATTTTTGCTGTATGATTTTGATAAAATAACAGAATGAATTTTTATGCATGTGAAGAATAAAAATAAATAAAACTAAAACTTAGAAAATTCTCTCATTAAAACAGGAAATTATCTCGACGCAATTATTTTTTTTTTAAGTTAAGCACGAATCTAAACATCGGAAACATACTCTGGCAAATCATGTAGAATTCCAAGCCATTTTATTTGGAAACAACATTGTTTAATTTTAGCGTATATTCTGTGTCTGCTTTGAAATAATTCCCCTTGGTGAATTGCAATGGTTATATCACATAGGCGTTAACATTTATCATTCAAATAGAATAGGGATAAAAGACATTGTGTAATTCTCCACCTCACGTAGAAATTTAATGACATGCATTAACTCTTGTTCCAAAGAGCAATTACCAGGAATGTATTAAATTTCTGCTTAACCCCACAACCAAATAAAATGACTAAAAATGTAGCAATTACTTGGAGCTTGCATCTACATATTCATAATCATGACATTGCACAACTGACTTTATGTAATTGATAAAAATGTAAAACATGAAGGAAAGACTTACAGATACGTATATATATATATATATATATATATATATATATATATATATATATATATATATATATATAAATATACACAAATACACGCACAAACACACACACACAGATATATATACATACATATATATATATATATATATATATATATATATATATATATATATATATATATATATATATATATAAGTGAACATTGAAGTCAACACTAAGAGGCGATAGGCTGTTTCTTGCTAGACGCAATCGTCAGGCAACGATTGCATATAGCATGAAAACAGCCTGTTACCTCTAAGGGTTGACTTCAATATTCACTTTTATATTCACACGTCCTATCTCTGATATTAACCACTTTATCCCATAAATATACCGCACCTTAAGAGTATATTCCTTCATATATATATATATATATATATATATATATATATATATATATATATATATATATATATATATATATATTCCAAAGCAACTGTCTTATGGTGAGCTTCGAACAGGGAACTGAAATGAGCTTAAATCTAAGATGAACTATATGGACTGCATGAAGGACGCGATAAAGAAATGCGACATTCCTTGTGAGCACTGTTAATTTTGTTGCATCTGATCGCAATATTTTGACTGAAGCTGCTTCGAGTAGACGGTGTCATTTTGAGAAGGAGAGTCACGCAAGATTTAAAATAGATGGGCGTAAAGTATTTCCCGTTGAAATTCCTAAATCGACTGCACCCCGATGTGGCGTGTACAGATTGTCGTAAAGTGTGCTGTTTGATGGCTTGTCTAAGGAGTCAATTGTGTGGGCACCGACGGAGTGTGGCAACTGACTATAAATCCGTAGACGTTCACCAACTGAAATTTAATATTTGCGATAAGACATTCGGGTTCAGAAGCGCTTTCATGCGACATTTTCAATTGCATAATAATGTTCCACCCGCTGTCTGACCTCTTAAGTGCCCTGTTTCCGCTAGAGTATATAGGTCCATTGATGGGCTAAGGAGCCACATTCGATCAGCCCATCAGTAGATATTTTCTTAAAAAAAATATGTAGTAATCGCCTGTACGCGGACTGGTGTTGGCAAACACCATATATATATATATATATATATATATATATATATATGTGTGTGTGTGTGTGGTGGTTGCTAACACGAGTACGGCGATTACTACATATTTTTTACAACATATTTATATATATAAACGCAGTGGGCGCTTTTTTACTTCTTTCATATAAATTTCTAATTAGACGATGGAATGCCAGAAAATCTATGGATTTGTGTATTTAAGATTGTATGGCAACCTGTTAAATTTCATTTCAACTAAAGGGAAAGACAAGTTAATTTGAAGGGAACATTATTGGCATATAGTTCAGTCTGAGTATTACAAATCCTGTTGTCCTTGTAGAAAATGGAAAGAAAAATTGTGTTTTTATTCTTTCTTTCTTTCTAATACATTTTTACTCTAGATGCAGTTTTATTTGAATAATTATCAGCTATAAAATCACTGAGAGAAGACGGTTCCTGAATTGGCTAAAAGAGACAATCGGTTGACACTTTTGGTAGACACCTACTCTCTGACAGTTTTCTATTTTAATTGTTGCTCTGTCTAATATCTCCATTATTTACAGCAATCAGAGCCCGAGACCATAATAAAGTTTAATCTTTCTTGCTTCCGAACTCGATTGTATGTTGAATTAGAAATATCTTTGTCTGTCGTCAAGTGTGTCTTATGTGGCGTTTTAATGGATGCCACGCAGACGAAAATGAAAAGAGAAGGAAGAAATAACAAGAAGAAAAATAAATATTCAGTCATATGTCAATTCCAGGATTAATTAATTTGCCACATCACAGAGGAAAAATAACTTGAATAATATCACCTCTATTCTCTGTTTGGCAATGATATGAATAGATTCAGTTCATATATTTGTCAATCGGTAATTAAACGCGCAGAGTGGACGCTATTGCTTTATGGAGGCCAAGGTTTTCATTTCTAAAATTATTGGTTAACGATTGTCTTATCAGTCAGGACAGATTAGCGGAGTGCAAGCAAATTTACTGTGAAAGACAGAGAGTTTGAATTACGACTGAGACAGAACTTCTTCGCTTAGGAATACCGCCATATGAAAGGTATGAAAAAATGTCACTGCTCTGCGCATACTAAATTACAAAAGTCCATTAGTTGATACTAGTTTAGGCAAAATAATTTCAGGCAAATATTTTACAGGAATCTACAACGTAAAACTGTCAAATCTATTGGTAACTTTGACAGAATTTTATCAATTTACATATGATAAAAAGCTATTGCTCTAATTGTAACTATTTTCTGAATTTACATCACTTTCAAGTGAATATGGTTTTCTAGAAAAGAAGGATTCTTCTTTCGATTCGATTAATTCTTTATCAAACACTTTAACTTCATGTTCGGATGTCTCATTTATTTCCCTTTAAATCAGCTCTCCATTATTTTTGGTTCACTGGATGTAACCAACGTCTTTATCCACTGAGCTATGTGGCCTTGTCCTGAAGAAGGCCGGAGCATAAAACGGCCGAAACATTGTGTATATAGCAATGAAGTTGAGGATAGCAGTCCGAGGAATGTAAATAATGCAAATAATCAGAATATCTAGTCTCAGATATATAGAGAGATATTTTAAAGCTCTTAAATATTCCCTAAACTGGTATTGGAGGTAGGACATCTTTAAAATAATTACCGTATTTGCGAGCGGGTCATGAGAAAATTTAATTCTCTCCTTTTCTCTGATTAAACATTCACAGTAACTGTGTATTTTTCACCAAAATAAAGGAAAACGGAGCCTTTTAGGTGAAAATTTTCATTAAACAAGCAAACGCAAAAGTAAATCTATGCTGATCAGCTAATACTTAGATTGTCTTTATTGTGTAACAAATTGTGTCCTATATCATTCTAATATTTTTATGAAGTAAAATAAGGGTGGAATAAGTCTGTTGGTGATGACAATGAAACGAAGTCATCAGGCTATGTGGAAATGCAAATTTGCAGTTGCTGTGTTAGCGGCGGAATTCGCGTCATTGCATAAAGCGAGTAAACAATATGCAAAAGAAGACGACGACAGCGTAATTAAATATTTAAAAGATTGTTGATTCGAGAATGCGTCTGAAAACAATTGGCGTCTGATTTCAGTTACAAAATCTCTTGAAAAAAGTTCCGCTAAAATAAAAACAGAAGAAAGAAGAAAGGAAAATAGCGAAAAGGGAAATGAAATACGACAGGTTGTTGCAGAAAATATAAAGATAGAAGAAAGATAGATGAATTGAAATAGATAGAAATTCTGAGAATGGCGGGAAAATGAGAAAGAGAGTGAACGATAGAAAAATATATTTGATATGTTACTTAATATACAGAGGCGGATCTATGTGTTCAAAATCTGTATTCAACCCAGCATTTCACTTTCAGAATCTTCAATGCATATCGTTTGTATACTTATGGACGTGTGGCGCGACGCCGTATTTCTTTATTTACACACGGATATTCATTTTAGATGGATATATATATATATATATATATATATATATATATATATATATATATAATGGACAGAGATGGAAATAGACGAAATTTAGGAAATCTATCTATCTATCTATCTATCTATATATATATATATATATATATATATATATATATATATATATATATATACAGGAAGCATATTTCATTCATGCATTTTCGGTTGATTAATCTGATTATATATATATATATATATTTAAGCATTTCACCCCAAGCAAGGCGGGAAGCCACTAGGACGCAAAGGGTTACAGAAAATTTAGAGCAAGATCAGATAGGAGTGATAGAAGAAAGGTTGAGGGTAGTGGATAGATCAAGGCAACTGAAGATGTCGATTGACATTACACTTGAATAGCCGGAGATTATAGCTCACAGGCAAACAGGAAAAGGGAAGGGAGTTCCACATGCGAGAGGTACGAGTCATGAAGCTATTAGAGTAGAAGAGACGGCTACATTTAGGAGTTCCGACAGTGAAGGGGTGAGAGCGGGATGCCAGCCTCGTAGGGCGCTGGAACTCATGACGTTTGGGAACCAGCGAATGCAGCTCCTCGGAGCAATTTCCATGAAAGTATTTGTAGAACAGACAGAGGGAGGCGATGGCGCGTCTGTAAGAAAGTGACTGTAGACGAGACGCCAGGGCAGGACCAATCACATTGCATATCCGCCTCTGGAGCCTATCAAGAACCCCGAGGCAAACAGAAGGGGCACCAGACCATATATGGCAGCAATACTCCATGCAAGGGCGAATTGTAGATTTGTAGATCTGGAGGATCGACTCCGGGGAGAAAAACTTCCTAGCGCTGCTCAGGGAGCCAAATTTCCTTGCAGTGGACGAGGCAATTGACTCAATGTATTTATTCCATCTCAGGTCAGCAGTCAACGTGAGACATGCCTATTTTTTATTTTATCCTCTCGAATTCTCTGGTCGATTTGTTAATTTTTATATTAAATTCATTAAGGAAGGCGCTGTATTTTTCTCTTTTCATTTTTATCTTGCCAAATACTTTCAATCCTATCCGAGATCATACTTTTTGTCTTAGCAGTTCATCGCTGAAGATGATCTCGGATGAGTTTTAAAACATTCATATTCGATAAATTAATTTAAAAGAAACAAAGCCCTACTCATCTGTCCTTTTCTTTTTATCACTTTATTTATCTGGGTCCAGACTGAGATAGATAGATAGATAGATAGATAGATAGATAGATAGATAGATAGATAGATAGATAGATAGATAGATAAGCAAATGTTTTCGTTACTGAGTGTCAAATTTATATAAACATTAAAATGCATGGTTTAAGATTTGATATATCTTTTCAATACAGCTAAACTACAGCCAAAGAAAATATTAATTTAAAATAAACTTCCATATACCTTGAATATTGAAAAGTTAACATTGATTTTATTTCAGAAGAATAAAGCTTTTAGTGAGCAAATGTTTCATTCAGCCTCGTGAGAGGGTTTTATGCAATTAAATATCGTAAAAAAATAAAATTAGTTCGGCAATGTTTTGGAAGAAATCCACATTTTATTCAATTTACATATTGTATCGTCCAGTGTCAAGTGTGTCGCTTTCCATTGAACTTGTTTACTCTTTATTGATAGTTTAAATCTAAAATTTAAACTGACTTTACTCCTCTGTTATTCTACAATTATTTGACACAAATGTATATATAGGTATTCTCAAAGGATCTCAGATTTGCTAGAATCTGTTCATAAAGTTATTGATTTTCAGATTTGCTAGAATCTGATAATATAGGTAATACATTTCAGTTTGCCAGAATCAGATCATAAAGGTAATGGTTTTCACATTTGCCAGAATCTCTTCATAATCAAAAATTAATTCAATAAGTAAAATTGTCACTTAATCGAAGAAAGACACAAGTTAATGATCAGTTAAATTCGAAAATATGAATTTGGCCTATATCATGGCAGGAGAGAGTACGATTTTTTCCACAAAGATTAATTTATTTTCAAATTTTACAACTAAACCTATGTGTAGCCCTCCAAAAAATAGAATGAAAAATACAAAATAAAATGAAAAGAAGTATTTTTTCAGAACAAGGTCCACGTAAACATTTTTCAGTTTAAAATTCAAGTCGAATTAGTATTATTTATATATTTTTTTCTTTTCGGACTATTGACTTTAAATTTGATGTTGTTATTACAACGTTCTGGCCATTGTGCTCTGCGAACATTTTGAGGTAGCCTACAGTGTATTCTGAACTAAACAGTTTATTTAAAGTAAAGTTGTTCTACACCCCACGTTTTGGGATATTCTCTAGTTAATGTTTTTTAGAACTGCTCAGGAAGCCTGACGGAGACCGGAAGGCACAACGGCCGAAATATAGTAATGACAACAATGAAGATGAGGAGAATAATACAAATATAAATAGCGTAATAAACTTCTTTCAGTTAAGAATGAATACGTAGAAAAAGTACCGAAATTAAAGAAAAATATGCTACAAAACATGTAAACACGTAGCTGAAAGAACAGTAAGAAGAGTAATTCAAGGAGGAGGCTAAACTTTAGGAAAATATAAATTATTAAGAATGGCAACATATAAGCGTTAAATAAATTGAAATCCGTACATTTCATCAGTATGATACGATCCGCCATACTTCGAAGTCGGCTAATGACTATTTAAAGAAAAATGCATCGTAAATCAAGAAAGTTGTCCAAACCCATCTCTTGAATGGTATAAAAATCCATAGAATATAGTTCTGAGCTCAATGGATGAAACTAACCCGATATTTTTTATGGACTTTAGGGGATCAAGACGTCTTAATGGACAAATATTAATCATTCATTTTGAATTACATTTCTCAATAACAAAACTAAATTTTACTGTTTGAAATAAGAATGGAAAAAGTACAAATAATATTAGTTAAAAATATACAGTATAGTATATTTTAAAAGCGCGTTTAATTTGGGCGCTTTCTTTATTATTTGTAACAAAAGAAAAATATTTGCTCGAGAGAGCCGAAAAATTAACTCCCTAAAAGTTTTGTATTTTTGTTTAAATATCTTCATTACCGATAGTATCTTTAAAATTAGTTAGAAAATCTTTACATTAATATATTTTTTCAAATTTTCCGTTTATATATTTATTTAAATTCTGAATTAAAACTACAATAACAATCTTAATTTATACATTTTTATGATCTTGACACTAATTGCTATAAATCCAGATTATAGATAGATAATTATCGTGATAATATTGATAAGTAAAAATGATTATTTTGGTAAGTAAATCATTTCATAAAATGTTTCCTGGAAGAAAAAATAAGTTGAAATTGAATAATTGGATGGCTAATAAAAAGTGATAAGAAATAAAATGAAAAAAAAATGTAATTAAATCATGAAAGAAGTACAAACAGAGCGAATTGAAAAATTTACAGTAAGAAAAAAGAAATAAAATGATTTAAAGAAACTAAATTATGAGAAAATAATAAAAATACAACAAAAATAAAGAACTCTTCTTTATAAATTGAAATAAATTCAAAGAGAATGTATATCAGGAGAAAAAATGTTAAACGATATATGAAAGGTTAAAAAGAAAGCGAACAAAATCTGTTTTCTTTCTTCTATATCAAAAGATGCCCCCTCTTGTTGATTGATATTTTCTTCTCTTTAGTTGGGAAATGGTTTTCAATTTGTTCATATTGTTATGTAGTTGTTTTGAGGTAGGTTAGGATTAGAAGCAAATTAATAGACAATGGTAGATAAATAGGTCGGTAATCAATGTCGCCGATATATAAAAAAAAAGAAACCGTAACTTGAGCAATAAGTGCACGATTATACAATTATCTAAATCGATTCGTATCTCTCAGACTGTTTGACTCTTTTCCTCTGTTCTTGTACAAATAAACTTGTTAATGGTTATTTTCGTACGTTACTCGCGCATATACATATATGCTTACGTGTGTTCCATTTTGTCGGTATAGTCACTTGTAAGCGTTTATATTTTTGAAAGATTAGGTGAAAATGAATTCTCAATTTATCCAGCTATATCTCTCACATAATTACATTAATAAAGTAAATATAAGTAAATTGTTATTGTTTTCCATTCTAAGGTCAGTGTAATGATGATGAAGAAGTATTCTGTAATTCTGGGACAACAATAATCTTAAGCAAAAATTCAACATACTCTATCAATTGTTCCAAGAAATAGAACTCATAGTGAAACTTTCCAAAACAGAAACTATGATCTGGAATCGAAAAGAAAGATCTGATGACACCTACCTAGAATCCATCATAAAATCTCGGTATAACATGACAAATAACGATCATAAAAGCAAAACAAATTAAAAATCACCTAGTCTTAAAAATCACCTAAACCATTCAACATTTCTTTTTCTAACGTCCGTGACATTCGAGCCAACTTCTGTAGTATAGAATCTTTCCTCAATGAGAAATCTCCCGATATACTGGCTTTCTGCGAGACCATCCACGATTCATTTATCCACTCCGCTGACCTCTCGATCCCCGGTTAGCTTCCTCTCCTTACAAAAGACTTTCAAACCCACATGAACGACCTTAGTGTTTACGTCAAAGATCATCACCAACTGGCTAGCGAACTCTCTTTCGATTCTCCAGACCTTGGGTCTCCGCATATCTCTCCTTAATGCTGTAAACTACCTCTTCTTCCTTTATCGCTCTTCATCCTCCGAAGACTGTGATGTACTCGAAAGCATTTACGACAATATAGACAAGGCTATCTCTCTCCATCCGTTTGCTGATATATTCTTGTTCGGGGGACTTTAACGCCCAACATGTCAAGTAGCATAAAAACTCTCTAACTGACCTTGCTGGCATACAAACCCTTCACTTTTCAATTTCTGAATCCCTCACTCAAATAGTTGGCTTTCCCATACGTTTCCCCAACAACCTGGGCAGTAAGGCTTCCCTTCTCAATCTCCGTTTAACATCCATTCCCGAGTCCTCTCGCACCTCGCAGCTCTACCCTCTTGGCAATTCCGATCATAATTCTACTCCATCTCAAGCAAAAAAGCTCCTTCCAACAGAACATCTTTCTGTTATCAACGAGCACACGGGGACTCGTTCCGGGATTTTCTTCGCGATGTCCCCCTGCGATGTGGCCTTTTATTTTCCGATTCAAGAATGCGCTTTCGAGGTCTCCTCCTGGGCAAAAGCTGGAATCAAGGCTTTCATCCTCGGTAGGAAATCTAAGGTTAAATCACGCTCTTCCCCTTGGCTCTCTGCTGCTTCTACCACCTATATCGTATTGACATGTCAGATAGCAACCGACGTCTCTTTGTCTCAGACCGTAACTAATGTAAGCGTGTCTTCAATGAACCAAATCTCTATTTGCTGATAGAATTAAACAACGTATTGGTTCTTGCAAATTCGACTCCAAGGATTATTAGCGTCTCTGCAAGTGTGTACTTAAAAAGAACAAGCATTTAATACCTGTTTTGTTTTTGTGACCTCCTCAGCTGAGTGTTTTGCCCGGAAATTCTCTTCCAGCTCAACGATAGACTCATCCTTTGTACCCAAATACAGCCAACTCGACAGAAATTCAACCTTATTTTCCCACTTTCTCATTACGAGTCATTATTCAATTGGCAATCTTCTCATCCAAACTTACAGAACCTGCTGTAATCAAGCGGTCACCCATCTAAGTAATGATCAGGTTTAAGGTGGCTTAATTTTCAATTTGATCAAATTTCGGTTACAATATAAAAACGTATTTGGATCTAGAATATTGTTTAATAATTTGCCTCCCTTTTTTTTCATTTCTTATAATTTTTATTAAAAATCCTTACATAGGCAATAAAGCTTCCAAATATGTTTGGTGACTTCATATCGACAAAATGTACCGTCAACCATTTTAGTACAGTGACTATTTTATCTTCTTTAATTCGCATATACGCATAGTCTTGGAATGCTGTCATACTTAACTCCAGAAGTATAGCTTACCAACCAAAACCGTATATGCCTATTTCCATAGGTATATATAAAACTATATATACGTATTTCTAAAACAATATATACTTATTTCTATAGGTATATATAAGACTATATTCTAAAAACATACATACCTATTTCCATAGGTATATATAAGACTATATATATCTATCTCTAAAAACATATATACCTATTTCCATAGGTATATATAAAACTATATATGCCTATTTCCAAAACCATATATACCTATTTCAATAGGTATATATAAAACTACATATAACTATTTCTAAAACCATATATACCTATTTCCATAGGTATATATAAACGATTTTTCTTCAGTGCCATCATTTGTTAATATCAAAATGCACTTTATGACCTGCTGCCTAAATTATATTTGCGTCATGTATGAATAAATGTCAGTAGCTATTGAAAATATGTAAAACAGTTTTCGTTAAGACGAATGAAATATTAGACTGCAATATATTCAGCCGAGCATAAGTAATAATAAATCATGTGATTGTGTAAGATCATTAGATAATTATGGCGCCAGCCACTCAAATCAATTTCTATCTAGGGTATGATATATCTCGCTATATCTCGTGATTCTTTCTTTTATGCACCAAGTCACTTTAGGATGTAAGCGGTCATGAATCTCCGTAACATTCTGTTCCTTGAAGCTTTTAGAAATATTGTCTTTCTGTTATTTCACTATCAATTTACTCAAGCTCACTAAGTATGTTATGTTATTTTCTCTGTTAATATGGGCCTCTATCTCTCCCGTGGATATGTCATTTTCCCAAACCCTCGTTCCCCATTATGTGACCAGAAGCCGCAACTGTTTTTTTTTTCTGATGTTATGCATAAGTTTCGTTTTTATTTCCATTTTCTCTAAAACTTCGTCGTTGCTCACATATTCGGTTCATGGTATCCTCAGCATTCTTCCTTAGAAATTTCAACAGTCTCTTCCTAATGTTATGCATAAATCTCCATTTTGTTTCCATTTTCCCTAAATCCTCTTCGTTACTCACATATTTGGTCTGTGGTATGCTCAGCATCCTTCTATAGAACCACATTTCTCTTCCTTCAAGTCTCTTTTTCGTCTTTGAGCGGATTGCTCAAAACGGACTGCCATACAGAAGGACAGAAACCAAGTAAAATTTTGGCACACTTTCCTTGTTTCTAGCGAATTTTCCCAGTTTCTTAATACTCTACTTATCTTTGGGAATGTATGTTTAGCTATCCCAATACGTCTTTGCATCTCAGTGCCAAAGGTTCTATCCTCTGTTAAAACACTTCCCAGATATGTCAGCATTTGTTTGATTTTGCTATGTCCAATTTGGAATTCATAATTTAGCCTTATCATTTTAGATTATATTTTTGTTAGCTGGTAATTACTTGCCATATTGAATTATACCAGCCCGTAAACTTAACACCAAGCTCAATGTATCGATGAAAATATAGCTTGACGGAAAGTAATTGTAGCTGCTCATAAACTTACACAAGGAGTTGCATGATGAAGAAAATATAATATGCAGAGTATAATATGGAGGTTAAGTGGATTTCCTCGGATGTAAAGGTCTTTCATAATGTATCAGTCTTCGTTCATTTGGTATTAAAGTCTTTTTCAAAGTTATGAATCTTTCTCTTATCCTCTTACCCATGAGCGAAATATTAGAGAATACTTGGATTTTTTAACTTTCTTAGAGAAGCCTGAATTCTAAACGAATCAGATAAAAGTTCGGTTAGATTTTCTTTTCCTCCACGCACTCATTGCTACTGCAAATGTAATGCCTGTGGTACGCTAAAAGCTACCCAATATAGTACTGAATGCATACATCCGTAAGCTGTTTTACAACTGGAGAGAAATATATAATATAAACCATTTAATTAAGCAACTGAAATTTCTTTGAATATAGCCCATTCATAAAAGGGAGATAACTTTTGAATTATCTGTGAACACAGTGGAATAATCTATAGCGGTTTGGATTGAAGAATCGGAAAGCCAAGGTTGAATTCCAGTTGGATCCAATAAATTTGCTTACTTACTTGCTTGGGAAAGGTATGAATGCTCTTCTTCTCCGTCAAGGTATGGACAGACTGGGTTAAGTAGCCTTGAATAGCAGCCGGTCTAAGAAAAGTAACACTGAAGTCAAAACTGTATCCAGATCTGGCATAGCACATATTATACAACTAAAGATAGATCGTTCACTTTGGTTCGATGATCCCGATTAAGGTCGAATGAGGATGATAACCTGTTTAAGACAAATCTTGAATATCATTGTTAATTTTGGTAGCATGACAGTAAATATTTTTGTGCAGGTCTTTAGTTATTTATCTGCAATAAATAATACAAATATATATTATGACAGTGCAGTAATATTGGTAACTTTATGATATGATGATTAATCAAGAAAAATGGCAGGTATTTTAAATTAGTTCCTATTTGATAACGAGGTCTTGAAATATATCACGAATGACAAAAATGAATGGAATGCTTAAAGAAATGCATATATCTTGAGATGCCAAAGCATTTGTCAGGCTATCCAAGAAGCTCTTCGAGAAATTGACATTTAGTCAAATTATGAATACGAGTTTCTAGACGAAAACATTACCTCACCCTCATCTTATAAAAGCCTGTTACACGAAAAAACGTCTATTGAGTAAAATTATAACTGAGTCGTGTAAGATCCATTTAAAAAATAGGTTGTTACCACTTAAAACAGTGATGGAAAAGTCCTCTTTCCGTTACACTTCCAGTGCCGCTTTTATTTGCTGATAAATAGATATCAATTACAACGTTAATCTGTCAAAAGAGCCGGCACATGGCAGCTACGCACTCATCACAACGACAATATGTGTAAGATAATACGTTGCGTGTTTTGTCAACATGTTTGCCTGTCAGAACGGTCATACGTGAAAAAGTACATTAGGCATGATTACATCACATATAAAGATTTCTTTTGCCATATTTTTTTTTTTACTATTTCTGGTGCAATCGCCGTGGAATACTGTATAACAGACAAGATTCGAAAATGATTAAATTTATCTGGAGTATGATAATAAATGTTACAAAAAAGTCTTGATCTAGACAAATAAAATTTTCCTAAATAAATATATTGGGAATTTATAAAAGTTAGTCGTTTTCAGCTATGGATGTAAAATATCAGTTTACATATTCCATAAGATGAGCCTTTCTGTTCTTTCCTCCTCCTCCCTTTCTCTCTCTCCTTAACTATATATATATATATATATATATATATATATATATATATATATATATATATACCCGATACAGTTGCCTTGATAAAGTCCCTCTGAGAACGAAACCATATCGACTAATTTATCCTCTTGTTACTCTTTCTATATATATATATATATATATATATATATATATATATATATATATATATATATATATATATATATATATATATATATATATATATATATATATATATGTGTGTGTGTGTGTATGCATATATATGTGTGTGTGTGTAAAATAAATATATATATAATGAAATGCACAAAGTCTGACAATTATTTTAAGACATTTTATGTTTATACATTCTTTTTATATTTAAGTAAATGTTCTGTTTATATTAAACAGTATTAAATAACATTTACCGGCATAAATGTCGGAGAAATTTTCACAGAAAATATTCGTCCTCTGACAGGATTCGAATCGGTATCCTATACGGAACCGTCATATAGCCTGACTGGCCTTTTAATCAATTCGGCCACAGAGGTTCGTTCGCTTAGCAAGGTCAAATTTAATCTCTCACTACATTCATATCTGCTCATGGCGTATCAAATGTAAACAAATGAAGTCAGACATTATCTAATGGACAAAGTCCGACAATTATTTGAGCAGATATGATTATACGTGAGAGATTCATGGGTGATTGAAGTTTAAAAGCAGTAAATTCAACCTTGCTAACCGAACGCTCCTCAGTGGCCGAATTGGTTAAAAGGCACGTCAGGTTATATGACTGTTCCGTATAGGATACAAGTTCGAATCCTCTCGGAGGACGAATATTTTCTATAAAAATTTCTCGGACATTCAGGCCGGTGAATGTTGTTTGATACTGTCCATTATAAACATAGCGTTTAGCTACATATTTGTAACCATAAAAAGAATGTATAAACATAAAATATCTTTATATATATTGTTGATTGATGTGAGTTTGTGACCCTGGGTTTCACGCCGTCATCTTTCGTCAGACAAAATGTTTAACTTTTAAAAAATTTGGATTTATTTATCGTTACGTATATCAGCGTTTTATGGTAGTAATACGCATATATAAACAACCATAAAAAACTCCTAAATTTCAAAACTTAATCCGTTTGTCTGACGATTGCAGAGAGCGTGAAACCCAGGGTCACAAACCAAGATCAATTCAAATAAATATGTTAGTTCTCTCACTGGTATTAAGCGCATGCTAATAAGCACCGCGCATTATTAAATATATATTAATTATATAAATAATATTTAATTAAATTCTATATATATATATATATATATATATATATATATATATATATATATATATATATATATATATATATTTGTGTGTATCCATGGATATATTTTTATTTTTAATGTTAATCTAACATTATATCTTATTGCAATAAATGGTATTTAATGGGAACACGTGATACATTTGCTCTCTATTAATTATTTTATTGAAACGTTAAAATTAATAACATCTTTAGCTAGATGGGGAAGTCCTACTAAAAAACAAAGATGTACGATTATTAAATATGTAAACTAAAGCTTCGTTTATCAAGATTGTGCTCTGTGACTGAAGCAAGCCTCTACTATACGAGTAGAATTTCTCATGGAAAAAAGAAATAGATGTTCGCTTTCTCGCTGGAGGTGCAGTTTTGGAGTATGTCTAGATATTAGCAAGCTGTTATTATTATTCATTGTCTGATAAAATAATTAAAAAAAAAAAAAAAGCAACTGAAACAATGTACTCCCATAAAACAATATTTACAGAAATAAAGAAAAATGTTGGATTAAATGCAAAGTTCATTTAAAAATTACTGTTGTTTACCTATATCATACAATTATATATCTAGTAAACAGCAACTTTTTTAAAGCATTTCATCCCAAGCAAGTCGGCACGCCATTAGTACGCAGGGGGTTATAGAGTGAGATCGAGAGTAAAGATGTGTAATGGAGGAAATGAGGAAGAGAAGGGCAGGGGATATTTCAGGGAGTCTGATTAGGTCGATTGACATTACATTTGAATATTTGGAGATGATAGCTATCAGGGAAACAAGTAATAGGAAGGGAATTTCACAGACGGGAAGTGCGAGACATGAAACTATTGGAGTAGAAGAGGCGGCCACATTTAATCGTTTCGACAGTGAAAGCGTGAGACCGTGATGCCAGCCTAGTAGCACGCTTAAATTTATGCAGGCTGGGAACTAGCGAAAGTAGCTAATCGGAGCAGTTTCCATGAAAGCATTTGTAGAAAAGTAAGAGGGATGAGACAGCACGTCTGTGAGAGAGCGACTGAAGACTAGATGTCAGATCAGGACTAACCACATTGCTTTTCCGTCTGTAGACGTAACCCTCACTTAAATATGTCAAAGAAATATTTTTTTCATCATGATGCTCTTCTGTGTCCAATATTTTAACGGTCCAGTTCGAATACAGGAGTAGTTCCCTGATGGTGAAAGTGATACAGATTTGATTCCTGTCTATTATAACTTATATATTTTGACTGTATTTTTTTTTTTTATTTTAATAGTTTCACGACAAACATGGCGATAATACCAATAAGGGGCAAATGGCTAAGATGATGTTGGTGAGAATACAGTACAACAAAGGAACAACATTCATCCAGGAAGACAGAAGATGGTGCCAAAATACACTTTATCGATTCTGACCGGACAAATTGATTCCATTCTAACCTAACACTAACCACTGGACAATGTCCGGCCACTAAGGCCAATGTTAGCACCGCCCAGGAGAACGGAAGACCACACTAGTTCCCTATGATGATGTAAATATATGAGATTTGTTTTGGGCCTACCAGTTTCGCTATATCAGTTCTGTCAGATATATCATTCTTACTATTAATATAGGAGTAAATAGATGCGTCGTCAGCATAAATGCAGATTTGACAACACATGACATCGAGAAAGCTGTTTATGAAAATAAGAGCCATGTAGATCCAAATATATAGTTCTTATTTAACCGCACATTTATGTGAAAAGATCTAGAAGCGTCACAGTTTAACACGAAGTTGATTGTTAGGAAATATTGGATCAAGTCAAGTTCCAGCATGTGTAGAAGATAAGCATGACAGAACCTTTTGAATGACTTCGAGATATTTAAATCCGCAGCTCGAGCTTCGATTTTCTTATCTAAACTTAGTGGCATTTCGTAATAACCGTTACCAGAATAGGGAAACTATATTATTTATCCGAATGAAGGCAGCGGGGTTTGAGGTGCTTAACCAATTCGTAGTTGATAAGAGCCTCTATTACTTTGTCAAAAAAGATCTAAAATGCTAATAGGATAAGAAGTCCATGGATCTGAAGATTCATCTGAGTTCATAAAGACAAAAATTACAGAATAGGATTTCAAGCAAGCTGACAAGCAAGAAGCGCTAAGGCATTAGTCATATGGTTTGCGAGAACCAGTTAAGTAGTAAAGTGCATTGGGTCAAATGCAATGACCGGGTGTTTTGCGGAATCTACTTGGAGCTAATAGCAGACACTATGAAGTGAGTTATATATGTATATATCACTCAGTCGAGATTCCGTTTTAGGTGGAAAATCAAGAAATATTCTCCTAATACATCGAGAGTCGAGCTAGAAGAGAATTTACAGTCAAAAAAACGTTCTTATAATACATGAATGCAGCAAACTAAAAGTTAAGATATTTAATCCTTGAAAATGGAGAAATGTATAGACGATAGAGCTCGGGTAAAAAAAAGAACATTCGGACAGTTTTTATATAATTTATCATATTAAAAGAAAATAATTATTAGATCTCATTATATATTATATATAAGCTCTTCACGCCAAGCTAGGCGGGAAAGTCCCTGGCAGGCAAGGAGTTATAGAAAGTGAAACAAGTGTAAAGAGTCGTGTTTTATGAAAGGATATAGAAAATGACGTGGATCAGGATTAAGGGATCAGAATATGTTGATTGACATTACATTTGAATATTTGAAGATGTTAGCTATCACCGAAGCAGATAAGAAGAAGCGAACTCCACTCACAGGAAGTGCGAGAGCAGAAGCTGTTGGAGTAGAAAAGGCAGTTACATTTAATTGTTTCGACAATGAAATGTTAGAACCGAGATGCCAAACTTGTAGCATAATTAAATACATTGGGGTTACAGTGAAAGTTGCTCGTCAGAAGCAGTTGCTATGAAAATCGTTGTAGAAAAAAGTGAAGGAAGCCACTCCACTTCGGTGAGAAAGTGACTGAAATCGAGATGCCAGATTAGGACCTATAACATTGCACATCCATCATTGGATTTTGTCGGGGACCTCGAGATGAACACCGAGGACACAAGACCATATATGGCAACAGAATTCAATGCGAGGGCGAATGCTAAAATTGTAGATTTGAACGACGGATTCTAGCAAAAAAAAAAAAAAACTTCTGGCACGACGCAGGGAACTAACTTTTTGCGTTGATATATATATATATATATATATATATATATATATATATATATATATATATATATATATATGGTTTTGTGTCCCCGGTGTTCATCTCGAGGTCCGCGACAAAATCCTGGGGGCACGGTGGAGTAATGGATAGCGGCTTGCATTGAGGAATCGTAGAGCCGAGTTCGAATTCCAGTCGAATCCATTACATTCACTTACGTGCTAATACCCTTGGGAAAGGTATGAATCCCCTTCCTCTCCCTCCAGCTATGGGTAAAATAGCAGGGCAGACTAGGTTCTATAGCCTTGGATGGCAACTGGTCTAGGAGAAAGACAACTCTGAATTCAAAACCTGCGGAAAGTCGTTTGGGGAGTGCACCAGGTCTCTGTATTCGTCCCTTGAAAAAGTGTGGATGGTCCTGCACGAAGCCTTCACCACTAAAATCAAATCTCATGTGCCGTTGCCGGGCTGTCGGTTTCCTGGAAACTGATCTGCTTGACCCTCTTACGTCGAATTTTCTGTCATTCTTCCATTCTACGGTGGAGGATAGCGGCTCCAAAATTGTTGCTCCAAAATGCACCACAAATGTTCTATAATATTGATATCTTGAGATTGGGGAGGCCACTCCATGTTTTCTAGCTCAGTTTCATGGTCTTCATTCCAATTCTTAACCACTCGAGCGCTATGTATTGGAGAATTATCGTCTTGGAAGATGCAGTCACCATCAGGGAATAGAGTCCTGGCCATTGGATGAACATGATCTCCCAAAATGTTCAGGTAATCTTTGCTTATGATTCTACCCTGCAGGGCAACCACTGGACTGAGTCATTTCCATGATATGGCGGCCCAAACTATCACTGATCCACCTCCATGCTTCACTGTTGGAAGAAGGCTATCAGGGTTTTAAGCTTCTTTGGGCTGCCTCCACATATGAACTCGCCCTGAAGTTGGGAAAAGATCAAAACTGGACATGTTTGAGAATATAATTTGCTTCCATTGGTCTGCAGACCAGGCATTGTGATCTCTGCACCACTTCAACCTCTTTTGAATGTTGCGAGTGGAGAGAAGAGGTTTCCTCAAAGCGGCTCTTCCATGATATGCAGCCTTATGGAACTCACGGTGAACAGTTTTAGTAAAAACTGAAGTATTCAGTTGGTCATTCAATTCAGCAGTCCGATGATTTTTTGCCACATTGCGTTTCAATGCATGTCAGTAAGTTTGCAAGTCCGGCACGAATTGCTACGTTTGCTAGAGATCTTGCCCTGTTTCTCGAATTTCATCAGTTTTCTTTATATGGCAGCACTTGAATAACCAAACAGTTAAGCAACCTTAGTGATCGAGGCTCCTTCTATTTTTCGAACCTTTTCGGAGAGGTCACGCATTTAGCTTAAATTTTACTAAATTCTAAAAATAAATGAGTCAAAGATAATAAATTACATAAATAAATGTATTTACAATAGATATAACATGCAATTACGAAGTTTTAGTTAAAGTTCTTAATATAATATGTCTTTGAAATATTGGAGTGGATTTTGCAACTGCTACAATTATTTATCCAAATCCTGTATATATATATATATATATATATATATATATATATATATATATATATATATATATGTGTGTGTGTGTGTGTGTGTGTGTGTGTGTGTGTGACACATGAGTATATGACGTTTTAAAATCCGATAGTACGCATGAAGGACATATAATTTAAAACGATGAAACTGGCAGAGAACTAAAATCGCTTAAGAAAGCCGACAATATATAGTAACAATTACCATTATAAAGGAAATCTTATTTCGCGTTATGTATTTGGAAAAAGAATATCTGCTATGTTTATTGTCGTATTCGACGCTATTCTAATTAATTATTTTCTTTTTTAAATTTATATATTTCTGTACTGACAACATTTCTAATGATATATGTGTGTGTGTGCGTGTGTGTGTATTTGTGTGAGTATCTCACACCTCTCTTTAGATTGCCCTAAATATCCATATGGTTTACACTGAGATATACCAAAGATTTGTTATTCCTCTCAGTATTCAGCTAAGGGAGAAAGGTTAGCCACGTAGAGATAGTGACATGTCGTAAAACGTAAATAAGCTTTTATGACTAATTTTCTTGCTTTTAACAGAATTGTAGTCTACATCAATCAAAAATATCCAGACTGTTAACGCAAATAGGGTACAAAATTATCTAGACACACATCTGCTAATAAATTATCTACAAAGTCAGGTTTGAAAGGCACCGACAGATATACACAATCACACCTATATATGTCTGCCTACGTGTGTGTGTATACAGACCAAAATAGTTTGAATACAAATACTCAAAACATGTATTATTTCATATATGTAAATTTGAAAGATACAGATTGTTAAACATTGAAACGCAACCGATGATATATTTATTTATGGCAGACAGATACTTATATGGTCACTACTCGAAAACGTGACCAGCTTCGACGCCATTAACTGGTGAGATCTCACAAGACGATTGAACTTGTCAAGACAGTAATTTAAACATTCATTGCTTACATACGTGCACGATGGCACACACACGCACACACACACACACACACACGCATATATATAATTAAAGACACTAGCATATAAATGATCTGTAATACAAGGAAGATAATTTTATAAATTATATTTTGCAGAGATTACAGATGAAACATGTGTATTATAATATCTATCAATATATCTATCTATCTTCCCCTAAGTGTGTATATATATATATATATATATATATATATATATATATATATGTGTGTGTGTGTGTGTGTGTGTGTGTGTGTGTTGAAGGACACTCCTGTTGTATTCGGCCTATGTGGGACAAGCAGCTCACTTTCTAGGAACCGACACCCAGACAGCAGCACATATGATTTGATTATAGTGGTGAAGGCTCTGTGCAGAACCATGCACACTTTTTTGAAGGGCCGGATACAGAGACCTGGTGCACTACGTATCACAAGGTCCCCAAACGACGACCCTCTGCAGGTTTTTAATTCAGAATTGTCCTTCTCCTAGAAAATTTGCTATCCAAGGCTATAGAACCCAGTCAGTCTTTCTATATACCCATATCTGGAGGAAGAAAATGATTAATACCTTTCCCATGGGTGTTACCACATAAGTAAATGTAATGATTTTACTGGAATTGAACTTGGCTCTCCGATTCCTCAATATAATATATATATATATATATATATATATATATATATATATATATATATATATATATATATATATATATATATATATTGGGGAAGCAGATAAATATGTTAAATATAACAAAAAAAAAGAAATGTGTCTATTATTTTTTGACAATGAGAGGTTCGAAATTTCGTTGAATTTCGGGAGAAGATGGACAAAAATTGAACAACAATTGTACATTTTTTTATGCTTTTTTTTAACTTTCTCCCTAATTTAAAGAAACTCTATGTAGTTTAGAACCGCTAACTACCTATCTCATTGGTGGAGGAGTCCGAGGTCAGAAAGCTACGCCTTTACATGATGATGAGGGACACGTCAGATGAGTTCTGCCGAAGGTTACGACCAGCTACGAAAACTGGCACCGAATGTTTGGCAATAGAAGCCACCTAAGAAGCAGCCTGCGAACCAAGTAGATAGGGTGGGGTTGTGACCCAAACCATTCGATCTAACCCTGGCAGCAGAAGCAACCAGTTTTTTTTTTCCAGACATGGTCGAAAGGGTAAACGATACATGGTGATTGAAGACATCAGGAATATCGAGGAAGAGAAGTGAACAGGCCCAGCTGTTTCTCAGTCCAAACAAAGTTACTTGGACTACGTGGAGTGATATTGATCCAATGAAGCTATCATGGAATACCCTGGTTTCAATGAACGGAACTTACAATATCCTTCACATTCTCTCCAGATTGCAGCTCAACAAGCATCGAGTTGGATCTTCTCAAGATCCAAATTATAGAAAGTTAAATAAAACCATGCTTGAAACACAATCCTACTTCCGACGTGAAACAAATCTGTATACTTTTCATTCTTCATCATTAATAACGTTCTCTGCGATTGTGATTTGAATTTTAACACACCTTTGAAAATTCCAGTTGCAATTGTATAATAAATTGAAAGAGACTGATACGTACACAAAAAATAATAGACTATCAAGTGGCAAAAGCTTCTAGTGGCACCAGTGGTGGCAGTACTGCTTTAGCCACAGAAACAGTGTAACCACCCCGATTGGCGCATGACGAGGGCAGGTTATCGCATTTACTTTCACGTGTTGTATTTTGAATATATATATATATATATATATATATATATATATATATATATATATATATATATATATTGATGAAAATACGTATTTGTGTTTAATCCTATACATACACATCTATGAGGAATTTTACTTCATAAATACGACAAAAGAATGTTGACAAAATAAATAATATATGACATGTATAAAACAGTATTTTATTGATTAGCAACCATCAAGTACAACTTTTCTTGTCAGATAAATAACTCGCTAATTGTGAATTCTTCTGTTGGTTGACTGTGGGTGAAACCGGAGATGGCGAAATTATGCATGTAGTTTACTGCTGTATATATATATATATATATATATATATATATATATATATATATATATATATATATATAAACATGATATCCAAGATCCTAATGTACAGCCAGTTAGATCAGGGCTACAGGAATGTGAGACGCCCATGGCTAAGATTCAAAGACGTGTTGAAAAGCAACTTGTCAGCTGTCAATATACGACGTAACACCCATGAACGTTTAGCCTTGGAGTGGGTAGAATGGAGATCAATCTGTTTTAGTGGACTCGGCAGTTTTCAATCCGCTTGTCTGAATCATCTTCAAGAAGAGTAAGATCTAAAACGTCAGCCAATTTAAAAGTGATCTCATCTCACAATCCTCACTCTTGCTCCATTTGTGGCATCATTTGTAAATCACTAGCAGGTATTAAGTGCGACTTAAGATTATCGCAAAAATTTCATAACTAAATCAATTAAGCTATTTATATATATATATATATTTGTCGTTCGGATTTGTAACCAAATTGTGTCAGCCAGTGCCCGGTGTTTTTTTCTAAAAAAAAAAGTAAAAGCCTAAAATACTGAATATGATATCCAGATCCCTAATATCATCTCTACTAAGCATCTGGTCTCAAAATGACTGCAGTAGAAATATACAAGCAGTGCAAAATTAAAACGCAGAGAATATAGTCATTCCTCCCTCTTTTTTAAAAAATAGGAATTCCGGTGGCGTAAATGATAGCGGCACGGATTGAGGAATGAGAAAGCCGAGTTCGAATTCCCGTCGAATCAAATACATTTACTTACACACTAATACTCTTGGGAATGGTATGAATCCTCTACTTCTCTCGACCCAGCCATGGGGTTTCCGATTTCTTGTAAAAACCTTTCTGTCTCTGTCAATCCTAGTAGCCCCTTGCATATTTTTGATTGTAACTCAGTCACTAAAGATAATCTGACAAACTGTTGTGCGGGATGTATTCATAAACACCTATATTATAAAAACTTGATCACTAAACACAAATTAGTTATTGCCTGCAATGGAAATTGTGGAAATTAAGAGATCTCTGCTATTGAATGCGAGGATATTGAATATTGAAGATGTGATATGAAATTCTGCCTTGCCTTATTCAATGAAAACTGCCACGATATCTCAAGAACATGAATGACAAAACATATCATGCAATGATTGTTATTTTGTTTTTTATAAATGTCATATCTATTATATGTAGCCGATAATGATTATTCAGACATTGAGACAAGAAAACGAGGATTTTCTGGGATATTTTTAAGGTCGTCGTATAGCTTCCTGGTACGACATTCATCGCGTTACTCTCCTATTCAACGAAACATTCTTCGATGAATGTTTACCTTTAAAATAAGAACAAACAGTTTCTTATCTGCAAAGCTTTGTCAACGATGCTTCCTGTTTTCTTCTGTCTCTTTTATTCTTGGTCACTATACATTTGGTCACGTATTTCAAAAAGATTTATCGCTGCTTGGAGTCTTATCGCTGCTTTTGTCTTTGCTGTGTACTGTGAACATGAAATACTACAAGTTTTCCTTCTTTATGATGTTTACCCAAATTTTTTATCTCTCTTTCTGATTGCCAGCATATTTCTATAATTCTATCTATTCCTATGTAATCAGTTCATAATTTATTCAAAATAGTCAAAGGAAACTCGTTTCTGATACTCACCCTTCTAAGACTGTGTCAGGAATTCAATGTAATAGATTAAGCTTTGCATAACAATTTACTATTTGTTTCTTTGCGAGGAAAATGCATTCATTGTAGCAAATTACATTTTATCTAATAATAGAAGTTGTTAGAAATGTATAGATACAGGAAAACTTCGACATACATTTACCAAATATTTAGCGTTGCATAATTTAAATATTACAAAATTTATCTCTAATAAATATTTTCAGAAAATAAGCTTCACTAATCTACTAATTGTTGCTCTATCTAGTGCCGATGTGTGTTTCCTTCCTAAATTTTTGTTTATTATACTCTTCAGTGTTAATATCTTCATTCCATCATTCTTCCCTTTTGAGTTAAATGTGCGATCCTTTATACTTCCTGATGCTCTCGGATGTTTTCAAGTGATGTTTTTAAAAAATATAAACATTCTTTTTATGATTGTATAGCGACAGTCTAAAAAAGATGACAAAGAACCATCTTCTTTAATACCTAGAGGATACATCTGCTGTAATATTTTTTTAATCATCAATCTAAGAAAAACAAAATTTAGAGTCCCTGTCTCTAGATTAAAAATGATGGCAGTAAGGTTTCATCAATATAAATTAGAAATTATTAAATTTAACCATAAATTCTATGCGAACGCTTTCTTATCTGGTACGGTTTTGAAACTCTCTTCCGCCTTTTTGACTTCCGGTCAACATTGATCTAAAAAAAAATCTTAAATACAACATCAATCCCCATTCTGTCTATCTGAGTCGTGTACTTTTATTGATGTGACTTGTTATTTCGTAAACAAAAATAACATTTCACACGACATACATATACAAACACAAAAGTAGACCATATATTGATAAATAGTTGAAACAAAGTCAATCAGGGAATGGTTTCCTTATAGACTCAAAGTGTACTACAAAATGTGGACATTATTTGTAATTTAAAGCGATTTGCGATAATCAAAACAATTACATGGGATACTTGATAATTTAATAGAAATCTAATAGTTTAATCTACACAGATGCAAGGAAATATTCAGTATGAAACTATGAACATATTCAGACTAGCCCAGTAATTATATATAACTTAAGAACAACGACACAACGTCATATTCGTATTTTACATATAAATTTATACTCGTATTATTACATTCATACAACTATTTTCATGCGTATTTTCCCTTTCTTTTCTGCTGTCACTTGAATACGAGAAATCCAATTACTTCATTTGACTAGGCATCCGGTACGATTCTATAACGACAGCTGGTGAAGCCTCTTTGATTGTTCACCCGGCAAATACTTATAGTGAATATAAAGGAAGGCGATGTCAAAGGTAGAATTCAAGGAAAACAAAGGGAGAAAAATAATAAATGACTGTGGTGATATGACAGTAAATAGAAAATACGCCGGGGATTATAAAGGGGAAAAGAAAATAGAGTTGAAATTTGATAGAAAATAGACATAAAATATGATAGGAAATAGAAATAATATATGAGAGAAAATATGAAAGAATGTGCTAAATACTGATCAAATGGGCAAAGAATAATTATTAAGTCATCACATTTATATCGCTTTTATATAAAGATTGTTATATTATATATATATATATATATATATATATATATATATATATATATATATATATATATATATATATATCGCTTTTATATATATATATATATATATATATATATATATACATACATACATATATATATATATATATATATATATATATATATATATATATTTATATATATATTATGTTCATCCACATATAGGCCTGTTTCGCTGTATCACAGCTAATCTTTTGTGTCAATGCATCCGATAGTTTCCGATTCCTTCAAGATTCGTTCGAAAACACTACCGATTTAACATCAATCAGAAATCCTACCCCTAAGCTATCGGCGCACGAATTACTTTACACCAATATATATATATATATATATATATATATATATATATATATATATATATATATTTTATAGATAGATAGATAGATAGATAGATTGCAAAATATAACTTTTCCTTGAACCCTCTGAAGAATGTGAGCTAAAATCCTCGAAATTAAGTTTGTAATTAAATTAAAAGGATTAGTTCCATTTCATCCTGAAGCTAATTTTGGAGTAACTTATTTTTTTAAATTTACTCAGTTTAAAGGCACAGAAAATTCATAATTCACATATAATTTAAAATGAAGAGTGAAAATATTTTAAAATTGTCGTTAAATATAACGTATTCGAACCTAAACATCTCTCTCAAAGTAATTCTAGGACTTAAAAGAATCCAATAAATCACCTACAGTAAAATGAAATTAATAAGAAAAGCTAGAATATGTAGGCCATTAAATGACCCATGTCCTTTGTACATACATCAGAAACTATACATAACCAAGTTTATAAAAAATGCAATGTTACGGAATCAGAGAAATGAATTTGCTATTTTCGACCGTTATTGTCAAAAATTATTCCTTAAATAATATTTAAAAATAAATTTTTTAATAAATGTGACCTGTTAATATACATATTTATACTTGATATGAAAAAATAATTTTATATACTGTAAGTAATTCTAGTACATTTATATCTTTAAGTAAACAAATAGAAAAATGCCGTAAGAATTTTTTGCCGTAAACAATAAAATCTAAAAAAAATATCCCAGACGACATACATTTAACGGATATCAGGAAAATACATCCTTCCCTATCTAAACATAACCCTTCTTTCGAACGAAACTAATAACTGATACTACAAAAGTTAATAAAAATGAACACGCTACCACCCCATTTCTGAATGATTGCATCTCTGTATTCATGGAAACTGTGAATTATGAGTTTTCTGCGGCTTTAAAATTCAGTAAATTTTAAAAATAAGTTACTCCAAAATTCGCTTGAGGATGAAATGGAACTAATGTTTTTAATTTAATTACAAAACTAAATTCGAAACTTTTAGCTTCCAATTTTGAAACATGGTTGTAACTGTTTAACGAAAATATATTTTAAAAAAGTGAAATTACAATATTAATGCTTTGTAAATTTACATTGTGCACTATTTTGTAAAAAATAAAAATATCACTAGATTATATATCTTATGTTCTTTCTTTCTTTCTTTCTTTATATATATATATATTTTTTTTTCTTTTTTTTTTTGAACAATAAAAAAATATTAAAAAATTAAAATCTTCAGACACACTGGGTTGTAGATTAATATTCTTCGTATTTTTATTATTATTTCATTTAAATTCCTCCACTAGTTTCGGCCAAAATGGCCATCATCGGGAGAAGAAATAATTACTGGTAGCAGTAAACTAGAGAAATAAATGTCTTGATGGAGAAAATGAACTTTTGTCTGTAGTTTTCATTTATTTTTTGTTTTTTTTAATCTTTTAACATGAATCTTTTAACATTCCTTGTGTTGGTCAAACAGTCTCTTTTAAGTTGTTATTTGAGATAAGAGCTGGATGGATCTATGCTTCCCTGAATTCCCTTGGTCAGTTTGACAGTTTTATTGATCCTGGAGAGGGGAGGTGTCTCTGTTTAGTGTTTGTGTGTGTGCTATTCGGTTCTTAGGGAGTGAATGAGTATGATATGTGTAAGCGTGTGTATTGCTGTGGGTGTGTGTTATCATTTGGCTCATTAGGGAGTGAGTGTTTATGATGTGTGTAAGTCTGTATATTCGTGTGGGTTGTGTGTACAAATGTGAGGCCACAACACCTCCCTAAGCATGTGTGTCTTGTGTGGGTGAGAAATGTGGGTAGGTTTTTATTTGTTGAGTTATATATTAGTACTATCTATATTGTTAAATTTATGGTTTAGCCCGGCTGGATATTGTGTTTTTAGACGTTGTATCCAATTATTTTCATGGGACTCTAAAATCTTTCTAATGTCATCTGCTCTGAATTTTCTATTCTCTCAATTATAGTGAATTTGGCATGGGTTTTGAAATCGTGTTTTTCCAGGTGGAAATATTGTTCTACAGGTAATAATTTTTCATGGAGAGTCGACTTAATTCGATTGCGATAATTATTAATTCTGTAGTGAAAGGGCCATTCAGATTTTCCTACATATTGTTTCTGGCATAGTGTGTATTCTAGGAGGTAAATTATGTTAGGACTTCTACAATTAGAATCGTGGTAGATTTTGAAAGTAGATTTAGTGATTGAGCTGGTGAATGAATTCGTATGTTTAATATGGTGGCAACATAATTTTCTTCTGTTGTTACATGGTTGGGAAAATTCTGTTGTTTTTTGTTCTTAGTTTATTACGGATTACCTTGTCCCCTGAAATGTGGTTACTACGTATGATGTCTTTTAGGTTCTTAGGTCTACGATATGCAAGAAGGCCGTGTTCCTTAAACAATATTTTAGGTCTGGTTTGAGATGTAGTATTTCCCAGCGACGTTTGATTATTTGGGAAAATGGTGTCTAGTGGTTACTAGAGGGATGCGACTAGATTTATTTTTAATTTGGTATATTAGGGTGTCTTCAGTAGGTGTGGAAATTGCTTTATTTATATGTTCACTGATTATATATATATATATATATATATATATATATATATATATATATATATATATATATTTGTACATGTATATATATATAAATTTGTACATATATATGTATATATATTCGTATATATATATATTTATATATACATATGTATATATATATTTGTATATATTCATAGTTGTATATATATATATATATATATATATTTATATATATATATATATATATATATATATATATTAAAAGTTGATAGAACCCAGGTAGAAGTCAGTGTCTGGGACACAGTTAGAATATAATATGAAAGGAAAAAAAAATATTCCATGGTTATAATTTATTACATTCGTATCGTAATCACGATCCAATTCATGAGACCTACCTCAATAGGATCGTGATCACGATTCCAATGTAATAAAGTATAACCATAGAATATTAGTGTTTGAACCTTTTATATATATATATATATATATATATATATATATATATAGATAGATAGATAGATAGATAGATAGACATGTATGTATTTTATGATTACTATTAATCCCTTCAGTTTTTACGCAGTTAGCAGCTTTCTCTGTATTTATATTTTTATCTTTTTATACTATTCTCCTGAAGATCGTTTGTTTTATTTTTCTCTATGTTTTATAATTTTGCTTGCCTAATGTTATATTTATCATGTTGGCATTTTCAACTCTCGTTCATTTTTTATCAATTAATAGTGTAGACCTATTAAAAAACTCGTATAGATTATTTTTATTCGATGTTATAAATAATGACTTCATAATGTCCGAGTATATTAGGCTTGAATCCAAATTTGTTTTAGTTTTTCTTTCTAATACAGTAGAAACTTTTTAATTTTTTTATGAACATTTTCGATATTTTTGCTTATTTTTATACGATGATTTTGGAATTTGTGCATATCTGAAATTACAGAGACACGCGCACACGCACGCATACATACATAAACTCATATATATATATATATATATATATATATATATATATATATATATATATATATATATGTGTGTGTGTGTGTGTGTGTGTCCAAAAATTAGTTATTAACTTTTTGTGAGTTTATAAAATACTAATATATGTAATACATATTTCTGTGCATTATATGTGTTCCAAATATTTTCATAGCCGGTGTCATAGAAGATACACGATTACACTGTCTATAAAACCCTATTATGTTATGCGTTCTTAATAGCCTCCGACGGCTAAATCCAGCTCCAACTTGGAGAAAGTTGAAGGCGGACCACAATCATCTCATAATCAACTGCTTCGATTAAATGGATCTCGTTAAGTGAAGAAGGCTGTGAATCTCGTGGAACGAAAATCCTCATTTTAAACTATCGTTGCCTTACGGGCATATTTATAGACGTAAATGTCTATGGGAGTAATAGACAGAAAATAAAGAGGTTGCAGTTATTTCAGACAAGCAGACCCCTAATGTAAAGCACTGTTGTTCCATTGGATCAAGTCAATATAAAAAATATTCAATGCATTTTCCCTGAAAACGTTTTTAATTTTTCATTCTAATTTAAAATACCCGAAACTAATCCACGTTATGTTGGAGAAACAGGTCATTTAAAATGCTGTATATTTACCCACTATTTCTCATTATCTCCGGTTTGTTTTGGATACTATTATACTCCTTACAAACAGCCGTATATATATATATATATATATATATATATATATATATATATATATATATATATATATGTGTGTGTGTGTGTGTCTGTGTCTGTGTCTGTGTGTGTGTGTGTATATACGCTATATTGTAAGATATTTCATCGAAAACATGTCAAAATTGCTACATAATTGCAGTCGTGTTTCGATGCGCATACAACGCATCTCATCAGGCGATTGTACTTACTGGCACGTGAACAATTTAATCAGATTTAAAAGTAAACTACTACCTTTTTTTACGAAAAAGGACAAGACGCGTGGTGGATATAAGATTTGTGAGCTTTACTTAGATCAACCAATCAAATATGGCATAGGTTAAATTTAAACCAAGAGAAGAAGCAAAAATGAAGAATTTATTTTCCATAAATATATCATGAGCCGCAAGTTTAAAATCGATGTCAGCAACACACTCCAAACAGGAGCAGATGAGGATGTGTATATGTTGTACATTTAGACAATGTCATTTTTAAAGAAAAATTCTGTAGTAATATAACAAAATCCTAGACATGAATTTCCCACGTAAAAACATTTTTATAGTTGATAAAAAAGGCTTCTTTAAGAAATTAACAAATAAGTTAAATCCATAGATTTACTTGGTAAATGACTAAATATTCGTGAACAATTTAATCAAGAAATACAAAATACCAACCAAATGTCATAACATCAGTTCAAAATATTACTAACACTACCAGGAGATTAATACAAAATCATATTAAATCTAAAATTAATACCGACAGAAATATGTCATATATGATGGAACAAGTTCACCTACAATTTAAAAAAACTCATATATATATATATATATATATATATATATATATATATATATATATATATATATATATATATAGCTTTAGAAGAATGAACAACCATTTAAAAATTATTTAAAACAGTCTTCAATACAAAAACCTGAAAAAATTTATTTATTTATTATGCAGTGTTACATTAGAACATGCACATATCCACGACAAAATTGTGAATTTTTGTTTAAACGTCAAAAAAAGGTAAAACCACTTTCAAACATCTCATCATGTGAATCCGGTGTTACTAAAACTTTTAAAATCGTTATCGAAGCAAATATCACCTACTTCCATCCTTTGAAGCAAAGCTATTATAGAAAAGAAATGGAGCGAAGATGTCATTGAATTGCGGGCGAAAAAAGAAAGGGTTGAAAACGAAATTAAAAAGACAAAAAAGGAATAGAGTAAAAGATAAGGCCAAAGGAAAATTCTGAAAAGATATATTTTTTTTTTTAAGCGTTTAACAAAATCCTAGACACAAGGGGTTACAGAAAATTTGGAGCAAGATCAGATAGGAGTGATAGAAGAAAGGATGTGAGAAGAGTAGTGGATAGATCAAGGTAACTGGAGATGTCGATTGATATTAAATTTGAATAGCTTGATTAAAAAAAGGCTTTTGACATGAAATTAACAAATTTAGAAGTTTAAAGGGTTAGAGCGGATTTACGACGGGCGCTTAAATGAAGTCTGGGAAACAGCGAATGCAGCTCCTCGGAGCAATTGCCATGAAAGTATTTATAGGCGACGGCGCATCTGTGATTTAGATGAGATCAGGGCCAATTATATTGCATATCTGCCTCTGGAGACTATCAAGAACCCCGAGGCAAACAGAAGGGGCTCCAGACCATATATGGCAGCTATACTCCATGCAAGGGCGAATTGTTGATTTGTAGATCTGGAGGATCGATTCCGGGGAGAAGAATTTCCTGGCGCGACAAAGGGAGCAAACTTTCCTTGCGATGGACGAAGCAATTGACTCAATGTATTTGTTCCATCTCAGGTCAACCGTCAACGTGAGACCGAGCAGCCGCAGAGAGGTGCTCTCGAGCAGTTGAGCGTCAGACATTCTAACGGAGGGCAGGAAATGATCTCTGTGGTGATTTGGCTATAGAATTCCGTTAGAATGTATAATTTGAACGGTCTCTTAGGTTAGTTAGGTATTTGCATAAAGTGATAATAATTTGTGGTCAGAGACAGTTAAATAATAGATTAGAATATTAAATATCTTTTTTTAACCTTCGTATTTTATTTGGGATGATTTTTTGTCAATAAGAAAAATAATTCGAGTAATACAATTTTGTTATTTTTTAGGGACAAATTGGTGGTGAAACCCATATAGAAATAAAAAGAAATAAAAAGTGCATGCGTTAGCTATGTTTTTAAGATTGCGTATATAGCATGTTTGCTATAGTATTTGCTGTAATATTGGTTCTTACGTTATATAGTTGAATACTTCTAAAACTAAAATCTGTACAAAAGACAATGTATATCGTCAAATAATATATTAATATATCTCTGTGTAAGTGTGTCTTAATGTGTGCACATATTTAGTTTAGCTTTCATTCATTTCTCAAGAAATTTCTATTTTTGGCCCATTTATTCTATTCAGATATACGTATGAATGTATACACCACATATGATGCACTTCGATAGCTGCATCGGATTGAACTTTTATCTTGGCGATATGAGTGCAAGCATTTTCTAAAGTAAGAATATAAAACGAGATTCTTAAGTCTGGACAGGAAGTAAGGAAAGGCTAAGAGATGAAAAGTTCCAAACACGGATGATTTAATCTAAAGTAATACTAATATCATCATTCGCACAATACAATGAACTCAGATAATCTACAATTATTCAAATTTACATATCAAGCAATGGCTGATTGTGAACGGTCCTCGATGTGAAGAGTCGACTCTAAATTTGTACAATGCGACATCTGCTGGGGAACAAAGAGAGCAGGGAGACACAATTCATTGGAAATTTCGTTGTAAAGGAATACTTTAATAAATGTAAATAGTATAGAAGAATTAAAATATTTAATTCCTGGTAAATAAGGAAATGCTTCAGACATCAGTCGTCTAGAACAATATATATATATATATATATATATATATATATATATATATATATATATATATATATATATATATATGTAGCTATTGAAATATTTTCGTGCAAAAGCTTATTCCACAAAATAAAAAATATATATTAACTGAAAATCATAACAGGTTACAGGTACAGCAAAAGATATATTACTATGAATTGTGAAAACTGAAATATATCGATTAAGAAATTTTAGCTGTATTAATCAAGACATTAAGGGATTTCCAATTTATGTTAATAACTATTTAGATACCTATTTTTGTTATGAATGTTCTAATAATTTTCTGCTTTTTGGGGCATAAATTTTGTAGAAATTGTCCAATTGTTTTGTCTGCCCGAGAGCTTGCGGTTATACTTTTAGTAATTATCAAGGATTATTTTCCGTTTACTTTTAACTGAATATATGGAATGAACACGGTCAGGGTGTGCTGATCGTGTATGGAAATTAAAGCCTTCCTATAGATGCATACTTAACACAATCCATACATTCAGTTAAAATTAAAATCTAAATAATGGCTAAAAGTATAGCCGAAACAGCTCTTACCCTGAAACTGTCACTAAGGTCCACTCAAAGCCGGTATAGTGGTCCAGCCTTAACCGTATATTCTATCGTTTACCGTTTCCTTATCCAAAATTACAGAAGACCAAATTTGTTCACTTGTGACACCCCATAACATAGTCTAAAATTCTTGACGCTTATCATCAATCAATATATATCCTACAAGTTTTCATAAATAACACGTCTTCTTCTCTTTCCTTCTATATTCTCTAACCCCAATTTCATTCAGTAAATCTTTATTTTGAGTGGTTATCGGACGTTGTATCAGATGAACAATAATAAAAAAAAGATAAAGCATGTTCAGCCATGCATGAAAACACATTCATTTGCAATTTATATTAATTAAGAATAGGAGACGTCAGAAATATGCAAGTACCAAAATTAAAATATCTTCAAAGTGTTTTAACAAATGACGTAAAATATGATGAAGAAATCATAATGTGCATTGGAATAGCAAAATCTGACGTCCAAAATATGAAATTCAATTTATTAAGATATAAAAAATTTCGTCAGAAACAAAGAAAAGACTGGTGAAAGGTAATGTATTATTGATCTTCTTATTGAATTCTAGAAAATCTTCTGACAGATGAAGAAGAGATTTAAGGCAAAACAATTGCATATTCGTGTTTCGTAGCTCTGAACACCAAAATAAATAACTATCTATATGCCAATGACTTGTAATTATTTTATTCTCTCCATCAACCGCCTATTTTGTCGGCATCTTCTGCAAAAAACATAATTAATCTGAATAATAATAATAATAATAATAATAATAATAATAATAATCAAACAGTCTACTGATGATAAGCTGCGGATTTTGGTAAATTTAATCTATAAAAATAAATCATATTACCTGATATCTGGCTAGATATGATAATTATTATTTCTGTTTCGTTTGTCTGAAAAAAATATATTTTAATCTAACCCTTCTATATGCATTACATTAGATGCTTGTGCCTTTTTATCTCTCTGTATTGTTTATTTATTTATGTCCAATTTAGGTGTTAACTTCTCTGTTTCCATCCTCATTACTGTCTTGAATCTATGTCTCTCACATCCTGGAATGAAGGCATCGCTGGTGGATGATTAAAGCAAAGACTAAGACAATGATGTACTGATTAAATAAGTGACTGAACAGGGAGAATGATAGGGAAATGCATGGTTTTGACGAGTGACAATGTAAAGCATTGGTAAATTTTTCCCTGATCCAAGACCATCGGCAATGGGAATGGTTTGAAGCAAGTAAACTCTGTAGCCATGTGAATAATTCACTATACTTTGGAGAAGAGTACTACAGATTTGAGACGGAAATTTTAGTTTTGTTAGATAGAAGCGTACTGGTAAAAATTCTGCAAATAAACCATTTCTCAACAATCTATGTTAACTCTCCTGAGATTTCATTTAATCAGATATTTACTGTTGATGTCTGTCAGTGCAAATATTACAATGCTGTGGTTAGCCGTCTGTAGACTGGCCTGCGGTTGTACAGATTTGACTCTTAAAAACATCGAAGCACCACCTATTTTTCATGTATAATATGGGAATATTTTCTTCGAAATAACAATTCAGCCACTCTAAGGCACACGTTTTTTCTTTGTGAAATGTCTTTCTTTATTTGTTTTTAATCATTTCACCCCAAATAAGGCAACAGCGCCACTAGGAAGCAAAAGGACGTTACTATTAAGGAGGGAAGACAAAAAAAAAAAAAGAATTAAGAAGCCAGAAGCTAAAGATTGACATTGCAATTAATTTTTTGAATATAAAAGTTGTCTTGGAAACAAAAGATGGAAAAGAGTTCCACAAGCAAGAAGGTTGATAAAAGAAACTGATGGCATAGAACATGCGGTTACATCTAACCATTTCAACTATAAATATGATGTAAAATTGCCGTCATCAAATATTGCGTTTAAATTCCTAATTATTATGTATCATAGAGGGAAGTTCATCAGAACATTTCTCATGGAAGTCTTTATAGAAAAGACACAGAGAAGCTACGTTACGAAGATGGAGAGGGACTGAAGCCGAAATGCCAGTTCAGTATCAATAAACATTGCATATTATTCATTGGATTTTGTCAAAAGTATTCGATTCTTGTGCTTTTTTATCTTTCTGTATTGTGTATTTATTTATGTCCCATTAGGTGTTAGTTATATATATTGCAGAAATACTCAACAAGACGCAGCAGCAATATTGAAAGCAAGTAAAAATGATAAACATATAAATATGTAAGATACTCGGGAGAAAAATTGTTCATTTTTGAATGAATATCATCATACGTATCTTCTGTGCATGCCATCCGCTAATATGATATAATTTGATCACATTGAGTCACGTTGCAATATTCTACATCGTTTAAGCCTGAAACATATCAACGATATCGTATGATCATTACGATGACATATACGGACATTTTATTTCTATATTTTATATCACCATTACTAGCATACAGCATGCAGAATTCGTACTTAGATTATAATATTAAATAATAATGATCAATATATATATATATATATATATATATATATATATATATATATATATATATATATATGTATATGTGTGTGTGTGTATGTATGTATGTTTATTTAGATAGAAAGATAGGTAGATAGATATGTAGAAAGGAAGTTCCAAGCAATCGCGATTTTCAAACGACAAGGGCGCTTTCTAGTCTTCAGAATATCGCGAATGCTTGAACCTCAATAAAGAATCCAATCTATCTCTTGTTTAATGTTTACACTGTGAACCGTGTTTTCTGTCTTGAAAATCTTGGCGTTCAGAACATTATTTTACGGAGTAAGTAGGTTCTTGTCTTATGATCTTTTATTGCGTGTGGGCGTGTGCGTGTGTCAAAATAACTGTGCGGAAGTAGAAAGAATTAAATATGTATTGTTCAATTCACATAACCTTTCCATATATTAATGTTTTAGTTGGCATACGGAGCAGTTCAAATTATCCGCAAACGTGTTGTTCTTACTGAGTTAATAATTTATTTTGCAAACATTGCCGATGTAATGATCACTGAATAAAAACAGAATTAATTAATCGTCTATCAATATTTTGAAAATCACTTTTATTTTGCCATTACAAAGAAGCCAAAAAGTAATCTCTTAAAATGCAAAATAATGTTTTTTTTTCTTAAAAGTATCATCCATTTTAAATACCTTTATTAAACAAATTTTTAGTGTTAAATCTACAATACAACATTAATTTTACGGATAATTAATCCAATTAAGGTAATTTTTACGTAGAATGACCTGTTAATAATTGTATCTCCACAACTTCCATCCTCTTTAAAAGCATTTATCTCTTTAACATTCCACATTATCCTCAGAAATCCACACCATTTGGTTAACCACAATTAGGGACTTGATTCCCTTGCCACCCTTGCCTTCATTACAACGTCCATATGCCATTTTCTGCCTCATTCTGATTATATATATATATATATATATATATATATATATATATATATATATATATATATATATGTATGAATGTATATGGTTCAGTTTATTTCCTGTTTTTTTTACGTACTCATCCACACATTGTTGACCAATTCTTGAATATTATTTATAGTTATTTAAAATTACATTTTCTTTGTGTTATCTAAATTGAAACTAAGCACTGAAATCAAACGATGTTTAATTGTTTAATTTATTTCTAGTTTCAATTTTCTTTATTTCCATTGTGATTATTAAATTCAATTTAATATATTTTGCTGTAATGTTATTCATATCTAAGACATGATGGTGAATATATATTTCTCTCTCTCTCTCTATATATATATATACATATATATATACATATACATATAAATATATATATATATATATATATATATATATATATATATCGAGAGACAGAGAGAGACATTGAGAGAGAAATACTTTCAAGATTTCTTGAGACATCAATTTCAGTCAAAATATTGTTATGTTTTTGTACCTAAATTACCCATGTTTTAATATTTCTCTCCACGATTTGGATCATACTTTCGTGCATAAATATATCAAAATATCGATAACAAACACAAACATGCAAATACACAAAAACACAAATACACACACACAAACAACACAGATACATATATGCATATATACACTAAATATATATATATATATATATATATATTAATAATATATATATATATATATATGCATACACATAAGTAACGTATACATTTGGAATCTTTCTTTCCACATATAAACGCTAAATTCTTATATATATATATATATATATATATATATATATTGATATATATAACAGAAGTTAGCAACATAGATAAAGAAAGAAAGAAATAAAGAATGAAAGAAAGTATGAAAGAACGAAAGAAAGAAAAGAAAGAAAGAAAATATATATGCTTCTTAAGAAATTCAAGTTGGCTGAAGACGATCTAAAGAGAAACTCGACAAGTAAATTATGAATTTCGCGCCATGCTTTTAGTTCTGGCTCGGTGATATAGTCATCAATACTGCATACCATATTCACACCTCCTGGGGACCATCCACCGGTAATTATATCCGCGGGAAGTACTCGTTACCACTTGTGTCATGTAGAGTTTTCGATTAAAGTCCAGCGAAAATTAAAGACTCCAACTACAACGAGTGACATGGTATCAATCTTCATCACGGTTTCGACAGCGCCGCCATTATAATTCTCACCTGTCACCTTCATCGCTGGCCAAAGGGCACAGGCTCACGCTCACATAACAAACACGTTGTTCAAGATAATTTTGTCTGTCGTGTACATTTAAGTTTTATTTTGAAATCGGATCTTTATTGAGGCTGTTTTAAGTGGCTTAAATAATAAAAAAACAGTTTAGTGTTAGTATTGTATATGAATCATAGATTTGTTTGGTGAAGTTATGCATCAGAAATATAACAATTTGTTCAATGAAATAGAAATATGGTTGAGATTCGCTTGGAAATGTATCAAACCTTAGCAATATCAAAGAACCCAACTATTACTGTCTTGAAGATATTCGATCTCAGTACAATAGCATATATACTGATATTTAAATCAACCTATTTTATGTTTAGTAAATACATGTTAGAATATACTATAAAATGTTTAACTTACAATGCCTAAATTTTAGTTATTTTTCTTTGTTGGAATGTGTAATAATGAGAATGCGACTAAGCTTTATATAATATTTTAACCATAATCGTGTGCATATAATTTCCGTAATATCATATGTTGATACTTGCTTTGCCATATTACAAATAGTAAAGAGAAAGACTCAATACGAAAGAAAATAAAAGATAAGATATTGGGTTAAAAAGATGACTTTCAGTAGCCTTCAAACCTTGTGGAATTCTCAAGATATTTTGAAGTCTCTACATCCGCAATATAGTGTATATTTTCTTAATTTTGTAAAATATAGATCTTCTCAATATCGTAATGTATATATCTTCTTAATATTATAATACATATATCTTCTCAATATCTTAAAGAGCAATATATTCGAATAAAGTGAAGTTTATATATTTTCAATCACGTAAAGTGTATGTCTTCTCTATTAGAAGCATATATATGTTCTTAATATCATAAATTATACACCTTAATATCGTAAGTTTTATATCTTGTTATCACAAAGAGTATATATTCTCAATATCATAAAGTGCATATCTTCTTATTGTAAAATCTATATATTTTCACTGTGGAAAATTTTATTAATTCTCAATATCGTGAAGGGTATTAGATTATTGCAAATGTTCGTACCTGATTAGAAAATTAAGAACATTTTAATTAAGTAAATAATCTTTATCGTATTTAACACGATTCAGTATCCAATCTTTCTACAAGTTTGCTGATGCAATTTTCGTAGAATATTCGTGGTTTTGTTGGAAGAAGTTTGTGTAGTAATTTTCAACTGACTGTACAGCGTTAATATATTGTCAATCCAGTTGTTCTGTAGACATCAGAAGAAAAGAAAAATGAAATTCAGGAAAATGCAGTGATGGAAGTATTTTCGTTTCAAAGCATTAAGCTTCTGCAAGGTTTATATTACAACCTGATATCTTACGTTCTCAGGGTGGAAAATGACATCAAATTTTTTTTGTCAAAATATGACACTTTTCTTGATTTTTTTTTCCGTTGAGATTGATGAGTTGGTCGCAATAATTTTTGAAGTTATTGTTTCGCCGGTAGGAACAAGCTCAAATTAAATTACCCTTATGCAATCCCATCATACGTACAGCAATTTCATCATCGGAATTAAGTCCGCATTATCCACATATTCTGCATATTCACATCCTTATTTTCAGCTTCGTTTACGTCGGGCATTTTCACAGACGTTTCAAATTTCATTGACTTTGGGCATTCTGTTCAAGAACGGCTCCTTCTCATGGTAAATCAGCAAAGAAATCGCCGTAAAACACGATAGAAATTCTTCTGTTACGACAGAGAATATGGCAACAACATCTTGAATTTGAAAACGTATCCAAGTCACTTCAAATAGCCAAAAGCATTTGAAATATCGATTTCCAAACTCTTAGAAATCACATGCACCGATGTTCTCGGTTGATTCTCTACGTTGGCAAGCAGTGTCTTCATTGACGTCGGAATATTGCCCAAGGCTTGTTTGATCTTTTAGGTTAAAGTACTGTCAGACAACTTTTTGACTGTCAGAAGTGCTGACGCACTATCCAAATAAACCTTATAAGTGTTTTTGGTGCATATCCGACTCTTACTCATTTTATGAAATCCATAGAGCAAAGCATGCAACTTTTCATTGTCCATCATTGTGCCATTCATTTGTAGACAAAATGTAAACATTCGAAATAGTCTGAATCGCAGCTGAACGATGATTTTTTTTTTCAATCTAGAACACCCGAGAAATCCGCAGGAAAACAAACGCCAAATTCAAGTTGCGTTCATGTCATATTAACGCTGGAAACCGGGCACGAACCTTTGTCCATGATATGATACATCATTTGAGCAATTTATAGGCTGTAAAATTAAATGTCATAAACACTTTATTGTTAACCAATATATTTAAAAGAACTATTGCTACTCAAATAAACCGAATTTTAAATAATATAGACCTATCAATTTCTTAAGGTCATAAAAGTTATGTTTTCATTAATGCAATTAGTACCCTTTTACCCTATTGAATATAGTAAATAATCTTAATTTTAGTAGAGAATAAATCTTCTGCATAGTGTATAAATTATATATCCTCTAAATCGAAGGCGTTTTACCTGTATATTTTAAAATGGCTCATAAATGTTGTCGAAGAAGAAGAGGAGGAGGAGGAGGAGGAAGACGAAAAGACAAGGAAATGGAAATAGTAAATGTGGCAGTTGAATCTAAAATTGTAGCTGTTGTAATTGGAAATTTGGGTGTGATCAAGAAAGACAAAGAAATGAATCCAAGACCAAATCAACACATCCCCTGAAGCGCTATTTCTCCAGTAACTCCAATCCATATTTCTAAACAGTGCAGTACATATTCTACAAGAGAACTTTGTTCATCTAAGTTTTTTATTGATAGCTCAATTTTGCACATTTAAGTGGAAAAAAAAAAAACTTCACATCATTTACTTGACCTTGATCATTGGTTATGACGCGACATGTGTTTATAAAAGAAATGCTGATAAAAATAGTTTTTAATAATAATAATAATAATAATAATAATAATAATAATGATAATAATAATAATAATAATGATAATGAAAATCTTCAAAAATTCCAGGAAACTTTTATAAATTGAGATACAATGGGGAGTCTTAATTAGTAATTCTCAAATGTCCATAACCCTTCCAATGGGGAACACTCAAGATATTTAAAGAAAAAAAATTTTAAATTCCTTCAATAATTACGCTTCTTAACATAGAAAGGACAAAATATGGGTGGCTTCTACAAAACAAAATATACCCTTGAATCGTGTGAAAGTTACATCATCTATATATTCGTTAATATATAATGGAGTAATTGGATATTCAAACCACACGCTGAACAAATGAAATCAACCTGAGAAATGTCTTAATATTAGTTTGAACATTCATTAATCTATTTTATTAAATTAATATTAATAATTCTTCACTGACATTAATTCCAAACTTATTTTCATTGCTTTTCATTACAATCATTGCTACTCTTATTCTAAATCATGATTACACGACACAGTCCGAAAAGAAATGAGAAAATTAAGGAATAAAGTTAAAATGAAAGACATATTATCCATAAAACCATAATGGTTGACAATGCTTCTTGAATAAAAACTAGGATAATATTTTTAATGTCAGTTATATGATTATGGATAAAACAAATAACCCCCAGCACAGAATGAATTCATATAGGTAGATTTGTTCATGTAATACCTGCAGTGATTTGTTAGTTCAATTTATAAGAGAAAATCTTGTGGTGAGATAAATTTATGTTATGAGAGCATTTGTTGTCGATTTACGATGTATATTATTTAGTGAGGGCTGTAGAATGAGGATTAGATTAGTTTCGAGGCAACGAAACTTAAATTATGCGGAATTAAATAATATTAAAAAAAAATTAATAATTATACTGATATATGAAGTAGAAATTCAACATAACTTTATCGGGAATAGTTATGGCTTACCTGGCACGCGAGATGAGTAACTAAGTATTTAATCACAGATGTTGATTATTTCAATTGGTGCAGGTTAAATTTTAACTACAACGAATGAATAATGCTCATAAATATAATAATAAATTAAATTTTGGTTTAAATAATACTAGGATCATTGGATTTGTACGATAAATTCAGAGGCTCACAAATAAAAGGCATGCATCTAAATCAAACTTTACGTTGGATGAAAAACGATTTGAAAACGTCCGATTGGGTCAGTGGGCATGTCATCATCATCATCATCATCATCATCATCATCCTTCCCATGACCGTGGTCGAGGTGACATTACTGTGTTGACTATCTGGCCATTTATCTGCGCAATGGGCATCTCGGTGTAGTGTAATGTTTAGCAAGGCTGTCTCTCTAAAACAAATACGGCTGACTAGTGAGTTCTATCAACATACTGGGTGACCCTTACCCTTGAGCCACATCTAAGCTACGCTTTGAAAATCAGTACACCAAACTGGGTTGAAAGGAAGAACTATTCATTCATGTGGAACGAGTCTTGATTAAGCAAATATTATTGATCCCATACCGTTCTTTCTTTGGGGAAACACTTTGCTCTGGCCGCTGAAAATCTTGAAAGCTCTCTCTCTCTAGCAATTCCGTGTCATCCATGCAATAGTAGCCTACATAGCTATGGAGTTCAGTTAAACACATTCTGCAAGACAGCTGTTGATCCAACAAGAAGGATCATCGAGTAGCACTTAGAAAGCGACCTGGCATAAAATAGTATAATGTATCAGAATAAAATATAGAAAAAAACAGAATTTGATTAGAATGTTTTGTCTTATTTGGAGAGACATTTTGACACCTCCATATAACAATCATTAACAGTGAATACAGAAGATGACTATGTTTGTGTACGCGAGCAGACTATTTATTTTAATAAGTTTATATCAAGGCGAATTAGCAGCTAAAAGCGACGAGTCCGTCGAGGCAACAATGGTCAGATCCAATCAACACAAACAAATAGGAGTTTCGCTTTAAGGTTAGTCCTAAATATGGCACTGCAACATTCAATTCACTAACGGCAAAAGCAGTGAAAATAACTTCAGTGATATTTTGGTGTTTAGGCTCCAATAATTTTATTTTCTATGCCGAATAGATCTTATTTCTAGTTGGAAAATATATTTAGAATTAAGTGGTTTATATTTTCTTTAATAATGTTTATTGTAAATAAATTTTCAGGTGAATTCATAACAATATATAAAGTTTTTAAAGAAACGTACACATACATATATACACCAAACTCCAAAACACACACAATTACACACACACACACACACGCACACACACACACACACACACACACACACACATATATATATATATATATATATATATATATATATATATATGTAATCGTGTAGCAATCCCTCTTTTATAGAAAGACAAGGTATAGCGGTTTAGTTTACATTACATGGATATATATATATATATATATATATATATATATATATATATATATATATATATATATATATATAAATCTTAAACCCATTGTAAATAAACATTTTATATCGATAAATATAAGCATACTCATCTCATGAAGCCGACTAAATTTTAGGAAATAGAATCAGGATAGCCCTGAAAGACAGATAAACAAAGGTAAAAAATAAAAAATAAAATATATATAGTACTAGATAAAATAATAGCAAAATAAATTGGTCTTTTAATTATATTTTTAAATTCAAAACTACATCATAATACTAATGATAATAACAAAAATATGATATACTTATAAGAAAAATGTATATATTATTATAAACATAGATATAAACGATAAAATATACACCCATACATGTATATATATATATATATATATATATATATATATATATATATATATAAAAAAAACATATACCGATACAGACACACACACTCACACACAAATATATATATATATATATATATATATAGAGAGAGAGAGGGAGAGAGAGGTAGAGAGAGAGGGAGGTAGAGAGAGAGAGATAGAGAGAGAGAGTGGGGAAATAAACATTCTTTGTTATGTGAGTCAGTAATATGATATATGTTGTTTGTGCAGGAACAACTATATCTGTCAATATTTAAATTAGACAGTTTAGAGAAAGGTGAGTTAACCATATTATTTTTGTTGTTCTGTTTTTTGTTCCATCAATTTTATTGTCTTTCCAAGATTCCACGTAAAATATTTCTTTATTTGAAGTCACACTTATTGAGGTTTTTGTTATAAGTTTTTTTTTATTATTATTCTCATTGAAGGTTTTTTTAATTATAAAATAATCTATTAATTAGTGTTTACAATGATAGGAATGTCTAAATACTGTATTTGGATGATTTGAGTTGACATTATATAACTTGGAGTTTGATTTTCTTTGTAAAATGCTTTAAATATGTTGTTACAAATGCTGAAAGTGATATCTAAGAAATTACATATGTTAAGGTTAGATAAGATTTCAGTTTTAAAAGGAAGGAATTTGAAATCATTTATACCCTTCTTCTGTAATCTATAATATAGTGGACTATTACTATTTTAGATGAAAATATGTCCATCATATCTGTTAAGACCAACCAGTTTAGGATCAATAATCCTACTACGAATGTTTAATAGATAGATGCCCTCTAGATCTGATATTTGAGCGGAGTCATAGGCGCCCATAGTAACTTCAACATTATAACTTTTATAACAAGTGTAAGTATTTTTTATCAACAATCGTTTTCTGGAAGCTAAGATAACTCCAAATTCATCATCCGTAACGTCTACATACTATTTAGCAAAATTCAATCTTTTTAAAAAGAGATTTTTGGAAATGGATGGATAGATCTCTATTAAGTAGAATTGGATAAAAATGTCTTTATTTTTATAAGAGATTTCTTGTATGATGTTTCTTATTCTTTTAATTATATATTTTAAAAAAAAATTAAACTTAGTTTCTGTTTTAGAATTATCGAAGAATCCTGATTGTAGGTTATTATCGAAATTGGGTTTGTGGTATTTAAATTGTAAATAAGCATTTTTCATATGAATTTTCCCAATTCTAATTCCAATACCAATTTAGCTACACCCTTGTTATTTAATCAAATAGTATTAATGCTGTCGTCTAGTTTATATGTATTATAGATTTTATTGTGGAGATTCAATATCTTTATACAAGTTCTATTGCAATTGGTTAGATGGTTTTTTAAAGCTACTTTTTTAAAGTTAAATTTAACATGGCAGCTTCGAAAGGATGTAGCAGTTTAATATTTGGTGGCGTATTTCGAGATTTTAGATTATATTTTTCTTATTTGCAACCTAATGCGTCTGAGGGGTGTAAGTAAAAATGTCTTCAATCGTAATCTTTTCACAAGGTCTATTATTTTATGTCAGTGCTAGAGATGAGCAGGGAAAATTTTTCAGGGGATTTTCTGAATTGAATTTACCCATTTAATTGGTATAATCCTTAGATGAATAAGGTAATCCAAAATGAAGTATTCCAGAGATAGTTTAAATTACGGATATAAGGAGAAATTATGAATAATACCAACTTGTAATTGGTAAGGATCATTCCATGAGGACATATGAGAGCACAATGTATGATACAGAGTAATGTGTACACATAGGTTTTCATTAATCGTAATTTAGTTGTGTCACTAGGCCGAAAAGATGTGGCGCACAAGGAGAATCGAACTGACCACTCAGTTTTAAAAGATTTAGCGGGAGAAACTTGCTGATCATTACAGTACGTCAAATTTCCCAACGCATGCATGTACGCAAATATACACATAGAATTTACACGGGCTCTATTTAACAGAAGAGTGAAAAGCAATTTAAAGAGGTTATTGAGTCACTGATAAAAGAATGTATTCAATTATCGATGGTATACTTTCAGAAAATGTTGCAACGGATGACAAAAACGTTTGCTGCAGCAATCAAGGCTAAAGAGCGGGTATTTTGAAGAGAGCAAAATTTAATCATAAAACGCTTTTTTTTCTTTTTGTCCTAATAAAAATTCTAATAAGAAAAATCTCTGAAATTTTTAACCATGTATAATAATTGTATCTAATTGAACATAGGAAACAAGTACGTTTTGGTCCAATTTAAAAAAAAAAATTGCGAGGCGGGGGCTCAAATTTTTTGAACTGGAGCATATATATATATATATATATATATATATATATGCCCCTGCTCACACATATGCGCACAAACATACATATATACACATACATTCATCCATATAGGCACGCATACAGAAACACACAAACGCACGCACGCATACATGATGTTATGGATCAACTGTCCGAAGTTCGTATTTTGTTGTTCGTTCAAGTAATTTCAACTTTCGCAGTAATTAACAACAACTGATGTGCTGTCTGGGTGGTATTTAGGTTTCCTTTGTCTACATCCTGGTTTTCGGCGGACATTTTATCCATAACTTAATACTCAACACCATCTTGATTAAGAACGTAATTTTCGTCGAATTAAGAGCTTTTAGACGACGAATGGCGTTACATCGAAGGTTTTCATACAATTACCTAATACATGTAGACACAACACACGCTGGCGTCGCCGAGAGGTGAATGCAAGTCAGATCTATTGTTCCCCCCCCCCGGGGAAAGCTGGTTTGAATCTTTCCGGAGAGCGCATATTTTTCCAATAATATTACTCGAGTATTCAGGTCGGTAGATGATGATAAATAATTAAACTGTTTAATAAATAAATAGACGTCTACTCAAATATGTGTATCCAATAAAAATAACAGTGAATAATAAAATATATATGTAAGTATTTGTATGTATGCGCCTGAATATCATACCACGTGTTGACCCAAGACTTGTGAAAGGAATTTGGGTAGACGAAAATCCTGTGAGCCGTAGACAGCTGTAATAGCACAAAACCACAAGTCACTGTGGCCGAGGACCTGAGCGTACTGGCCTTGTTCTAATTGTTGATCACGATAGCACACTCTCTCCAAGAAAATATAACTAAGGTTTTCTCAGCATAGTTGCAATGTGGATGTTGAGCAGACACAAATTTACCTGAGCGAGCGTCTGCAATAGGGATTAGCTAACCGTCAAAGTAGACGAGTATCCAAAAATACAAGTGGCCAGCTATTATGTATGTATGTATGTATACGAGGCACGGTTCGGATTGAAGAATCGGGGGACCGAGTTCAAATTCCAGTCGAATACGTTGCATTTACTTACGTACTAATCCAATTCTTCTCACCCACAGCTATGGGTAAATAGCAGGACACACTGTGTTCTATTGCTTTGGATAGCAACTGATCCTGTAGAAGGACAACTCTGAATTTAAAACCTGCGGAGAGTCGTTTGGGGATCTTGTGGCACACGGTCCATCAGGTCTCTATATTATGTCTTCCAAAAATGTGGTTGGTTCTAAACAAGCCTTCACCACTATAATCACATCATATGTGCAGATTGTTTGACTGTTGGTTCCTAGGACTGAGAGGCATGACCCTCAAATGTTATAAACGACGGCAGAGTCCACAATGTGTGTATGTGTGCGCGCGTGTTTGTTTCATGCGTAACCGGCCGAATTACCATTCTCGGTAACAATGCACAGGCAACAGTTTCAATATATGCCGTTTTTATAGGCACAATTTTTGTTTTTTATTAGCTGAGTTGATATCGTATTAAACTTGCATGCGAAATAAGTATTGTTTGCAATTCGGCAATATATGACTATTTTGTGTATTGTCATTTGTAAAGGACACCTGCATTCATAAGACTATCCAGAAAAGAGGCATCATTATCATTCAGGCCCCCGACACGTCAAGCTCGCTAACTGAAATGAACAAGAGCAACCAAGTGCCGCTAAAATTGTGAACACAACAAAAGCAGCAGCAATAAGAATAGCAGCAAGAAAAATACTAAGAAATTAAATGCAATCTATGAACATTTCGGTCAATGTTAACCAGCTGCATTTCTGTCATTTCCACGGTTTTGATATCAGCATTAAACGATATATTTTTACGAAAATACACAAAACATTGCAAGATTTAACAAAATATTTGAAAACATTGGGTACTTTTAGTAAGATTATCGTACACTAGACAATGTTCGTACTATTTTTAGTTGTATTATTTTTTATTTTACAATTGGAAAATATAGTTAATAGTCTTATATTATTATTTATACTATTTACATTCTTCGGGCTGTTGTTCACAGCTTTATTTACTGTCATATTGAAAACGTTTCGACCGTTGTAAGCTCATGCTTTGTTCAGGCGATTTTACGTTAGAAGAAGGCCGGAGCGTACAACATCCGAAAAACGTCGTGAATATGCCTATAAAGATGAGTACAATAGTCTGGACAACGTAAATATTGTAATCAGTCAAAATAATTCATCGCAGAAATACAAAGATGGTATATGTTATTATTTCTATATGAACCCAAAACGATAGCTCCTACTCAGGGATCTTAATTTATCCCTAGTATCTAGAAAGGACCCCGTGTATAAGCGTTTTTTGTTGTTGTTTTTGTTGTGTTTCTTGTTGTTGTTATTGTTGTTTTGTTGTTGTTGTTGTTGTTCTTCTTCTTCTTCTTCTTCTTCTTCTTCATCTTCTTCTTCTTCTTCTTCTTCTTCTTCTTCTTTTTTTCCCCATTAAGCACTGAAAGGAGTTAGCTCAGTCCAGCATTCTACTCCATCTGTCGCGGTCATTTGCCAGAGCCTGGATTTCCGTAAATGTTTTCTGGGCGTGCTCATCCTCTGGCGTGTCATCGGCGTTTTAACCTGGCTGATCCCATCCCTCATCAGGCAAAAAGTGTAACATATGATAAATGGTACGTTTAGAATCCCAACAATAAATACAACTCAGATTAAACATGGAATTATCAGTCAAAATTAACCATGATATTTTACTCAAATTTAAATAAAGCATTATCATATATATATATATATATATATATATATATATATATATATATATATATATATATCAGAATAGATCTTTACAATGAGCAAAAGCCATATATACTGAGTGCCAAAGAAGATACGATCACCTAACTGAATAATATGCAGCTCGCTTCCAATTATAAATTATTTATTTTGTCTCTCTTGAAATTATCCTTCTTTATTAAATGTATCGAGAACCGTTTGCGGTAATATAAATGTAATTTGACAACAGAGGATACTTGTTATTACTCCGAATCCGTGGGTAGGAAATCGTTCGTGGCGTAATAATATCAGCAGTATGAAGTTTCTCTTATCCAACTTTGACAACTTACTTTACCCAAGGTTAAAAAAACGCTGTTTTAAGTGAGGAGAGTTAAAACCGTGGACGAGATTAAATTGAATGTGACGTAGCAAATATCGATCAAAAAAGTGCCTTTGCACACTGTTTTGAAAGGCATAATTAAATAAACCTTTCTAATTGATATCCACATACAGAAACTTAACTCAAATATATATCCGGTCAGTCGAATATTGGTATCATTTAATGCAGTAATACTGGCAGCGTGGTTGAGTCATCTATGATGAAATCTTGCCACCCACCTCACTAGTGCTTTACTAGTGAGGTGGGTGGCAAGATAGCCGGCAAAATTAATAACAAGACCTGTCGAATATCAGATATATCTTCTTTTCGGGTCACCGGTTACCTAGCACACTGGATTAGACTCTGATCCATAGCTACATATGAAGCCAATGCGGTGGTGACACCGGCCAATGCGGAGGATTTCCTCAGCTCAAATCAGCGATCAAGTGTCCGTGACCAATATTATTCTTTCAAGTTTAACACCTTCGTCTGTAGCTTGACCGAGAGAAGGATGTACTCCGCCAGGTCTATTTACCGACGTGACGCTACGCATGAAAAACATCTTTCCAAATTTCCACCCTGAGCTGCACAGCGAAATTAAGTCAACGCCCGGTCATCATGATGATGATAATGATGATGTTACCATTATTGTTCGAGTTTCTTTAGTATAAAGATTAGCTTTTTGGAATAATGTAATACAACATGGACATATTTACTAATTCATTCGATAAACATAAAATTTAATTTTAGAAGATGGAGTATTAAAATACGCCATTGTATAATTATATGCTCAATTGAAAAATGAACAAAGCACCTATAAACAAAAACAAAATGTTTTTTGTTTTTCTATCCTCTGCCAACCGCAATGATGGAGAAAGCATCGCCAGTGAGACACGCTGCAAGAGCCACTCTGTTTCGCGAGGCTGGTTCCTTAATTGAGATGCAATCCTGCCAAACCTCTTAAGGAACGCCATCGAAGGAGGGCCAATATCTCTACTGTCACTGGAGTAAAAATAAATTTGTACGCAAGAAAAGAATACTTAACTACTTTTTTTTTTATCCCTGTGTCCCGTGGGACAGGCCCCGGGTCAACATCCGACCTGATCAAATTACCACTCGGAAATGTATCGGCACAGGTTGCATCCCAAATCAAATACTTTCCCACTTTTAAAGGGAAAATGGTAATTTCATCCGGCCGCTTTCCATCACCATGGTCGAGGCCTACGAGTTGGATTTGGGAAGGGGACCCAACTGAATCCAGGCCTCTTCTGATGATGTCGTTTATTGTTGCATGCCTCGGAAAGAGGCCGGCACTATGACGACAGGAGCCTTAATTATTCTGACCATATGTGTCTGTTTAAAATTATGTGTCGTAATGAACAATCTACAGTAGCGTAAATCACAAACTATATTTAATTCAGTCGGGACCAGACGCATATCCGGCACATCAGTTCAGTTTCCTTACTTTCTATAGGTTTTAGCGTCAGAAAACACAAAAGGAGCGACACTGATAACAGTATAACTGGGAGAACTGATCACATGCAACGTGTCGGGATGATTCACATGATCAGTTGATTAACATCTTGGCGCAAAGCCTATGAGATCCTTGATTTCATTTGTCAATAGAGCATCATGCAAACTGGTGGTGGTTCTATTAGTGTGCGGAACGTGTTCACTTGGAATTGCTTGGGTCTGCATATGCGTTCAAACACGTTCTCATATGTTGAACACTTCGTTGTTCTAAAACGTAAACATTAACATCAATTCAAAGGTGCTCTTTCTCCCAAGAGCAATGGCTTATTCGTGAATGAAAAATGAGCCCTAATAAGCGAATGCAACTTGTCCATTGGCGCTTTCTGGTGACGAAAAATATCGCCACCAATTTTGCCAGAGAGAAACTAAATGTTTGCACGAAGCGGAGATATCTAAACTGCATTTACGAATACTATTTACATCATTCGGACTATCTTTGTCGCCATATTTATTACAACGTTTCGGTCATTGTACGCTCCGGCTTTCTTCAGGTGATTGGAATAGCAAACTGAGACATTTATTTCGCTCACTGGTGTAGACTGTTCTAGTTCAACTTGCCATGTTTAATGGATGTCAGCTATCAGTTATCTCCTGTTAATTCCCCCCTCCAAGTTCTCCACTCCCTTAACCGGGTATTGAACTTACACTCTCTGGGTCCTGTCACTGGATGTAACCAACGACTTTATCAGCTGTGCCATGTTTCCTTAAACATGGCATGTGGAACTAGAACAGTCTACCTCAGTGAGCGAAATAAAGGGTTCAATTCGACATTCCAAACTCTTTAGGAAGGCCGGAGCATACAACGACGGAATCGTTGTAATAAATATGACGACGAAGATGAGGACAATAGTGCGAATAACGTAAATAGTGTACATAATACCTCATCTCAAAAATGTATATTACGAATATCAATGAGTCTGATACCTAGACGGTATAGTTCAATATACTTTCAGTGGTCCTACGCCTACAAGTGTTATTGATTTGCTGAGCAGCCTACACGATAATATGCACCTATGAAATAACTTTTGGTAAATTATGGGATATACATGCAAACTTTAAAAACAAATAAAATTAAAACAATTAAAGTGAATTCCTTAGTTCCAAAGAATTAAATATACAAATTTTGTACATATTAAAATGCCTTCATCGCAAATTATATTTTATGAAACCTCAACAAAACCTGTGCGAAAAAATATTAAAATATATGAATATCAGCTGACTCAGCAATTCCAAATGCAGGAATGCGTACTCATGACTGAAGAGTTTCAAGAGCCATTAACATATACCTAAACTCATAACAGAATTAAATTCCAACTACTTCCTTTAGCAGTTGGCAATACATCTGCTTCTCACATTTCTGAGATGCCCAGCAGAAACTGGATAGCAACAAAGAGTCTTTTGTTGCTGACTATATTAGCGGAATGTCTCTTGATAAAGACAACTCAAGTGGTCAGTTTCCATTTGATGAGAGTGTTAATAATAGGAGAAAAACAACAGAGATAGAAATTATCAGCTATTCTTGAACTAGTCTGACTAACCGCGAGCTGGACAGGTCCGGTGTCGCCTAGAAAAATTACAGATTTAAGTTCCCGACTGAATTTGGCTGTCTGCGATGTGATGACCGAAAGCTATTAAGAGCACGCTGACAGGTGTAAGCACAGGTAAGACATCTAATTTCTAAACAAAGACTTATTCAAAGCCATATAACTAACGAGCACAACTTTAATAAGTTCTCAGTTCATCATTTCCATCAATGACCTTTCTGTAATTTATATATTGCCAGGGAATTTTATTTCACAAAAGCTAAAATGAAGTTTATGCAATGTAGATTATTCTTTTGAATAATTTGAATCTGGAGGAGCTTTTTCACAGCTTAAGGCATAAGTGTCTAATATCTCGAAGTTTTTCACCGAGTGAGTTTAACACTTAAAGGGAAATACGAAAAAGCTTTCACTTAATCAGTATAGGTACTAGTTGGTGACCTAGGGCAGTTTTCAAGAACGCATTTTATGTAAGGGTGTGTCTATGACGTAGACGTCTCATCAAAGGAAAGAACAGCAGTTGTCTGCCGATACACTTTCATGTCTTTCAGTCTATTAGTTGTTGTGTCTACTTACATTTATATCTTGGGAGCTTATCAACTTTTTAGTCACTCCTCATATAAGAAAGGGAGAAAATGAATTGTGGGCTTGATTAAGGATAACGAGATCTAAGATACTTGAAAGATATGACAAATATAAAGAGTGCGATATCTAACTTGTCAATATTTTATATTTTAAATTTAGCGCATGCAAGTTGTTTGATTTCGTTTTATTTTTTCGACTATACAGTATACTAGGGACAGTTGGGAGCGTCTCTGAGATAAAGAGCAACATGATGTAATTCACTCCACCAGAAACTTGGAAACTGAATAATGTACTTCTTGGCATGAGTCTAGTTGTGATTACGAAGCTGTTTGTAGCGATCATTATTGATGGTGACGTTGTGGCTCCATTCATCATCCCACAGGTCTTCAGCCTCAAGACTGAGGCCTACATGAAGTATTTTGAGAAGCTAGTGATGCCCTGGGTCAGGGAGTGGCTGCTGGAAGACCCTATGTTTGGTAACATGATTCTGCACCATGGCACACAAGCATGAGAACACATCCATGGCTGTGAGGGAAGTTCTACGATCTAATCACATCTTAGATTTGGCCTTCTAACTCCCCAGACTGCAACCAATTTGATTATTATGTGTAGCACGCGGCCCAGGCAAGCGAGAGACCAACAAAACTCCTTGTAACACCAATGATAAACTGAAGGCAAGGATTATGGCAGCATTCACCAACTGCAACAAGGAAACCGCCCGGAAGAGATGCCGAAGTTTTCGAAGCCGCCTGAAGGCTGATGTTGAAACCAATGACGATTTTATTAAACAAATTTACTCTTTCGTATTTCAAGATATTGTCGTGTAACTGTGGTAAATATATCTGTTAAAACGAAATGTCTGTCATTTTCATTTTTGTGCAATTTAGACGACAATTTACCCATCGTACACTGTATATAAACCTCAATTAGGACTTGAAAAGAAAAAAATAAATAATAATAAAAAATATTATAGATTAATGAGCCAACCGTGTGATATATATTATCTGAATAGTGAATATAAATTTACAGAAAAAAATATCAAAAGTCATTCGCTATAGGAGTTCGATATTATTAATCACGTGGATACTCATCTAGGACTTATTAATTTATTATTATATTTAATATTATTCTTTTATTACATTTAGACAATCTTGCATCTTTTTGCCCGCAGATTGAGTCAACAAGATTCTTAACTTTGTTCCAAATTGCTCATATTTGAAATAAAGAAACATTTTTAACTGGATATCCGTGAAAAAAATTAACAAAAATAATATCGAATAAAACTAATTTAAAACTTACGTGAACATGAATGAAATACTTGAGATAATTGTTAAAACAAACATAGCGAAGAAAACAGAAGCGACTTTCAGTTACAAAATAAGAACAGTTTATGGAAATGCTTTTGATTTTTTTATTCGTCTGTGATTGAAGGGATTGAGGCTAAGTTTTTCCACAGTTTTG